>CM037855.1:178495033-178667456 GCA_021234595.1 Delia radicum | reverse complement strand
ACATTACCTATTAATTTAATGTCCTTTGAATAAGTTTTTTAAATATAAAAAAAGTACATGCATTAAATTTGGTTTTACCAAATTTTTTTTCTATACCCTCCACAATGAACCCTTACAAATGAAACAACAAAAAAATATTTAAAAAAAAAAATATGTTAGAGGTGAAAAAAATTTTCAATTGAAAAACTTTTTTATATGAAAATAGATATTGTGTGGTAAAAAAAAACATTTTTGAGGTGAAAAACAGTTTTTGAGGTGAAAATAAAAATTTAGGTGAAACTAAAATTTTAGGTGAATTCAAAATATTAATCACCTCTTAGCGTCTGGTGGAAAAATATGACGTTATATTATATACACCAGACGCTACTATACAATTGTACTAAAAAACACCAATTTGTATGGAAAATGTAGAGGTACCTTCACATCAATAACTTCATAACTTTTGAACCGCTGGACCGATATTGCTCATTTTCAATACCAAACTTTTCTGGTAAATATACGTCAATCTAGGTAAAAACGAGCAGGCCTTATTGCGTTTTTGCGCCGTGATCGCCATTTCAACAGACGGACATCGCTAAATCATCATAAAATTGAATACGGATCAAGAACGTACGTTATGGGGTCTTAGACCTATATTTCCAATGACAAACTGATATATACACTCATTATGTGTATGTGGAGGGTATAACAAAAACTATAGGGAAACTTAAGTATATAACTATAAAGAAGAAAATGTAGCCGGCCAAGGTATTTTTTTTTTCAATTGAGCTTAAGTAGTGTAATGTTATATGTCTTAATTTTTTTCAAAACACTTATAGTTTTACAAAATTTTGAAGCTTTATGCCAAAAGAAACAAAAATAACAAATCGACAACATTTTCAATATTATTTAAGAAAACTATTTTACAAAATTTTTGAATTTAATTTTCGTTAAAAAAATTTAAAATTGTTTTTGTGATAATTATTAGAGTTCGTCAGAAAAGTAAAAAATAAATCTTTGTTTTTAGGGATATCATCACTTTTTTAAATGCTCCAACTCCTTCCATATGAGCGCAGCTGTCGAAAACGCTGATTTAGCTACAGAGAATAAAAGCTATATTTATATGAAATTTGAATTCAGCTTTCCTTTCTACACCAAAAATGATTTAAAAAAAAACTTTTTTCCCCGTTTTTAAAATGCACCATTTAGTAAATAAAGTAGCCGGAAAAATAAAATGTTTTCAAAAAAATTATAAAGTATTTTTTTATGAAACACAATTAAAAACCATTTTAGCTGAGAAAAATGGTGGAAAAATTTTCGCTTAATGGTAACCCAGTAAAAAGTTATTAAGTTCTCAAAATGTTGTCTGTACTAAAATCCAATAATTTAATTTTTAACGGGCCGCGATATATCGAAAATGTTTGTAGCATTCTTCGTAGTTTACAATACTTTTTCATTGTGTGCGTTAAAACATTTTTTTTTATTATTATTTTTTTTTTACAAAATTGATACCTTAATAACTTTTTAGCTGTTCCATTTGTACCATTCTTCTTAGTTGGTAATATCTTTTTAGGGCGTGTGATTAATATTTTTGAAAGTTTTTGAAAAAAGAGAGTTTTCAGCGCACTCTATTTCCCAAAATCTGCACTTTAAAAACTGGGCAAAAAGTTTTTTTTTAATCATTTTTGGCGCAGAATTGAATATCGAGTTTAAATTTTTTTTTGGCCACCGTGCGCATGTGGAAGGAGTTGAAACATTTCAAAATTATTTAAAACATTTCTTAATTAAATTCAGAGTTAAATAAAAATGGAAATTTTTAAATGATAACACATCGCTACAAAATCGACCCCTACCATAGAAAATAAGAGTACCGAATGTTTTAATGAAGTTTTTTAATACATATAACATTTGGGCATCAAATTTGTTTAATATGTCTGCAGTATTAACAAGTATATCCGCTATTTTTCTCAGATTTTACTTTATTTCACTATTTTTGCACAATTTATCATTCCATCTTGGGGGTTATTATGTAATTTGATTCGAAAATTTTTGTTTGAATTCGGAAATTTTAAAACTCTTGTAAGATGATATCTGTACTTAAAAATCCAACATTTTTACTTCTTGGATTTACTAGATCATTGTCTATGCGTTTTCCAAATGTTTATCTAATAAAAAGTATCTTTTTATAACTTAATTTTTAAACTGAAAATTTTGTTCGAATCGAATTACATAATAAACCTCCTGAACAATTATTTCGTACAAAAAGAAAAAAAAAGACAGAGCGGTTCATGAGAAAAACGTGAATTATGAGAGCATATCGAAAAAGGGTGACCTATGAGTTTATTTAAAGGGGAAACAAATTCACACAAAAAAGTTCATGTTTGCGAAAGTTAGTTTAACAAAAACTTTCATTTCAGTGAATGTCTACAAAATATTTCCAAATTTTATTTTAAAAATGTTCCCATATTTGTATGAATTTTAAAATAAAAACTTTCGCAAATATTAACTTTTTGGTACACGTAATGTTTTAAGCTATTCACATATATTGCTAAAAGATGAACTTATAGCTTGGCCTTGTTTGCTATGCTGTTACACTGCAGCCACACGATCAAGATTTTCTTGATAGTCTTTTACATATACTGTTTGTCAAAATATGTAAAAATTGGCAGCTGTGACGTAGCCTGCACTCAAGTTGAAAGCAATTTAAGAACTACAGCAAGGAAAAACAACTTCAAAAGAATTGTAATCAGCTGTTTTCTTGAACGTAAATTGATACACTACACTTGAAAAAGGAAATCTGAAGCAAGTTCGTTTCAATTTTATAAAGTGTGAGTGTATTGGTAGAAAAGTGTGAGTGTATTAAAACTTGATAGGCAAAACTTGATCGTGTAACCCTCAAGTTATATACATTTTAGGTACATTCGCGTTTTTCCGATTAAACGCACTTTTTTTTTTACTTTTTTACACGAAATACTTGTTCAGATTTGTCTTTTTGCTTATGCACAAAAATGCTTTGATCCTTTGCGAAATGGAATGATAAATTGTAGAAAAATAGTAAAATCTGAGAAAAACTGTGAATTAACTTGTTAATACTGCATATTTATTAAACAAATTTGATACCTAAATATTGTAAAAGGTCTCATCAGAATTTGTCATATTAAAGAGAAAATATCTAATTTTTTAAATTTAATGCATGAAAAACTTCGTTAAAATATACAAAATTTTAATGCAAAATCTGGGTCATAAGTGTAAAAACTGGGTACACCATTAAATTGTCGGTACTTTTGTTGTCGATTTTAGGGGTAAATTTTGTTGTCGATTTATAATTATTTTAAAATTAGAAGCAGTAAATCAATCAGAAGACTATTGAAACATATTTATTTTCAAGTTAAACATTTCAAAATATAAAAAAGTCCTAATCTTATTAATTAAATGGAAAATTCTGAAAAAAAAATTCTTAACTCAAATTGAAAATGTTGCCAAAATATACAAATTTCATAAAATCTCCTTAAAGAATCAAAATGATATTACTTCCTTTTACCACAACCAATTAATTACTCATTCACTTACTCAAAAACACTTAAAAAGAACAACTATTTAATTTCTAAGACTGACAATAAATTAAACGAATTCTTTAATATTAAACATAATAATTGTTGTGTAATATGTAATTTCGTTTCCTCATAACTGTAGTTTGTCTTTATATATATAAAAAAAAAATAATAATAACTCAACGAATTTTTTTTTCTATAAAGATGATTAGTATTAAAAACATTTCAATTTAAGGCATTTCATAATTAAAAATTTCATTTTCGTTTAGGGCTTTTTCATTTTGCACTTAATTATTTCTTAATTATTTATACATTAAAAACACATGTTAATTAAGGTTTCTATTTTTTACATAATTTTTTTATACTTCATTTAAAATTAAGTCAAATTGTTTAGTATAGTTTGTTAAAAAAAAAGAAAATACTCACCACTCAATTTTTGCATTACGTTAATTAATTTGTAAATAAAAAAAAAGATAAAATATATATTGTTTAATATTAAGTTTACACAAAAAATAAAAAAAACAAGATCAAATAAAAATGTATAAAATAAAACGATAAAATAAAACGATATTTAATTGCTTTAGAATTTTAAATTAATTTTTTAAAACTTATTTTCAGATCATAAATAAGTAAGAAAATTCAAGATTCCCTAATTATTAAGATGGGTTTAATTTTAGCAAACAATCTAGATAAGTTCTCAATAACCTAGTCCAAGTGATATTCCAAGCTTTTATTTTTATCTCATTATTTTTTACAGTTATTGTCTATTGAACGTTTTGCACTCGAGACTTTATTAAGCAAGTTTCAAGAAAATTCAAGATTCCCTTAACATTCAATCAATCCACATTCGTTTTCAATAACCTTGTTTAAAAGGTATTTTTTATTTCAATTTATTTTTGTTTTTAAATTATTTTATTTTACAGCTATTCTTACTGCCAGTTTCTCAACTATAACTTATTTAAAACACAATCTCTTTTTGTACTCAAAAAATCAAATAAACATCTTCAAGGAATTGTTAATAAAAAAAATTAAGCGTAATTGGTGTATTTTGTTTTTAAAACAAAATTGCATACCGTTCAAGTTTGGAAGTAATGTTGTTTTGCTGCCATATTGAAACCGTTGCCGATATGAACATTTAAAATCCCGATATCATTAGGCTCAGATATCATATTTAGCAGTTTTTAAATCCTACCTTCGGTTAATTAGCTTACAGTTTTTGATATTTTAGCAATATGTATCGGTGATATGTATATATTGGAAAATTGCACCAGTAAAACAAGGAAATAAAAACTGTTAAATACAAGGACAATTGCAGCTAATTATATCGCGATTTAAAATGTTCAAATCCGTTTTAGTTAAGACATGTTTAAAACTGAAATGGTATTTAATCCTGTTGGGGTAATGCGTAATACAGTTCGAAAAAATTTAATTCGGAAATCTTGTACCTTTTGTAAAAAGAAAGTCTTTAGCTAAAATCTTACGTTTTTAGTTTTTATATGAACCATCAAATAGAAAACAAGTTGAATTTTTAGTACACTCAGAATATTCTTACAATAACTACATGTAGGTCATTCGGATAGTAAACAGTAGTAGTTGTTATTGTTGTCATTATTCTATGAGAAAATGAAAAACGATAGACCTGACGATAGATCAGTAAGCTAAAGCGCTCTGTCTAACGTGTAGTGCGAGTGCATGTGGCATTAGAAATCAGTTTATCTATACCACGGTCAGTGATTGCACAGAAAATTTCATATAGACGCAATCGAACAAATAAAACAACAAATATTATTCAAAAAAACAGGGTCACGAACGAAGGTTTTGCAGTAAACAGTTAATTTTTGTTAGTTATTTACAAATAAAGGAATATGTCGAGTTTTTATATTTGTTATAATTTATTTGTTCATAGTTTGTAAATAATAATTAGAAAGTTTCATTATAAACTTCTTAACAGGAATACTGTTTGGAAGTTTGACTTTGCATTTTAAATAGGATGTAGGGAATTAAAATTTTTATTGTAATTAAAGAAAAAAATTAATTTTTTTTTATTAAAAAAAAATTTAAAATACCTTAAAAATTTTAAAATACCTTAAAAATACCTGTTAAAACATTAGATTTTACAACTCGTGTAGTCATATTATGTTTATTGTTTTTTTTTTGTTTCGTTTCTCGTTTTTATGGTGTATGTATTCATATAAGGTCAATTGTTTTTGACCGTTTCCTTAGTAGTTTTTACTACTATTGTAGTTGTTTTATCAATAGTTAAAAATTATTACATTGGTTTAAAACTTCGGTGATCACAAATTTTTGTTATTTTTGTATTAAAAATAGTGAAAGTGTAGGCAATCACAAATTTTTGTATTCAAAGTGGGACCCAGAACTTAAGTTAATTACCATAAGGAAAATTAAGGGCCTGTTCATAGCTTTGACTTCCTTAAGACTATTTTTAAGACAGAAGTCACAACTTTCTATACAAAGCAACGATAAAAATCAAATTTTATTTGTCTTGTTGTAATGATGTCTGTATAATGTTCGTGTTTTTTGTATTTTTAAACAAAATTTCAAATAAAAAAAATAGTTTGTGACTGGCAACAACTAAATATGGAAGAAGTAAACAACTTAAGTTTTCTTTTAATTTTTTATAGAAAACATTGGTGATCACGAATTTTCACTATTTTCGCAAATCGAAAGGGGTGAAGTTGAAAACGTCATATTTTGGTCAATAGGCCTTCTGGAATGACTATAATCTAAACCACTAACAATAACAAGGAATGTATCCCGATTTGGACCCGCAAAACTTAAGTTTTCAATTTAAGTTTTCTTTTAATTTTTTATAGAAAACATTGGTGATCACGAGTTTTCACTATTTTCGCAAATCGAAAGGGGTGAAGTTGAAAACGTCATATTTTGATCAATAGGCCTTCTGGAATGACTATAATCTAAACCACTAACAATAACAAGGAATGTATCCCGATTTGGACCCGCAAAACTTAATAAACTCTAGATATGTTGTCGAGAGCAAACATTTAAGGGACAGATATTTTTTTCTAGCTGCCCAATCTCATGAGAGGTTACAAACAAGGTGAGTCTCCCGATGGGTTCTCTTCGATATTATTGAAATTTAGATATGTGATAAAGAAAAAAATATAAGAGATTTTTTCTGGGTGCTTTCCTAACGTTTTGTGGGTACCACTGTGGAACGGTGTTATCATTTGGGGGTTGGGAAAGCACTTACATTTTGTTTAGTTGGAAGTACAGCATTGGCACCAGCGTGGAACGGTGTTATCATTTAGACGTTGTTAAAGCACTGCAAGCTTGTACTCATACCACCCATTTCACTGCTTTGCCAGTGCTGATCCCTTTGTATTTCTATACCTGGGACTTAATTGCTTTTAACCTGTTGGGTATTGGTAAGGCGAAGGTTAAGCCAAAATTTTTTCTCGTCTTGAAGATAATGCTCTCAGAACCATTTTGCTGAAAAATTCAAGTGATACCGAATTTTTATTAGTTTTACTTTAAACTGACAAAAAATCTTAAATTTATTTTTGTTATTCTTTTAAAAATAATTTACAATACATTACAAAATATAAAAATGTTCATAATCAAACATTGACGACACGAATTAATTTAATATCTGAAATATATAGCACTAATTATATATAACATAAACAAATTATCTTTCAACTACTTACATCAATGGTTGTCTAAATGATGGCATCTTTCTAGAAACGAAACAAACGAAATATCAAAATATGAAATATACAACCGGTTTTTTTGCAATAAGAAAAAGGAAACATACAAAATTACGTGTCTTTCGCTTTAGTCTGTCTACCTGAACGTATATTTGTTTGCAATTTGACCACACTACATACATAGTCACATTGTCATTTAGTTTAGAAATACACATTTAATCTTTATTAAATTTAAATATTTTATTTTGTCTTTAATTTAATTAATATACAATTACTTTGACAAGCCGGTGACAACACAAAATTTAAGTTTTTATAAATTGATTTTAATAATTGTCGATCTTTTTTATTTCAAATTAAGATTTTTAGAAAATTCTAAATAAGGCTTTTAAGGTCATGGACTTAAAAAAAAAAATTAATAAAATACACTCAGGGAACTTCTGGTTTAGAAATATTTAGTTGTTTGGTTTGTTATACAGTCTTTATTTTTAATGTAAATGTCAGTCATTTGCAGAACAAATTTAATTTTTTACTAACCTTGTAGTTCATTTAAAAAACAAACCACATCATATGACTGTTTTATGATTTTACATTAATTTTTTATAGTCGTTTTTTGTTATTTAAAAAAAAAATATTTGTTAATTTTTTAAACAGTAAAAACAAGTGTCATATGCATGTTGAATTAAATGATATGTTAATCGTCCTTTCTTCAAGTGAAATTTTATTTGTTTTTGACTAGATTTGCTGTCGTCTGTGCCTACATAATATCCTTAGTGTATTTATACACTTTTTTAATCCGCCAAATAACTTTTTTTTTTTTGAAAATGCTATAAAAAAAACTACTGAATATTTTCTAAAATTTCTTTTTTTATTTGAAAGTACAATACTTCCGATTATTAATGGAAAATAATTTCATTCAAATGGCTGCCTCGGCTGGCCATGCAGTAGCCTACACGATCGGTCCAATTTTTAAGCATATCGGTGAATGGATGTTGATGGCGCTTCACTCACACTTTCTGCCACAGCAGCAATATTCTCGGGTGTACGCAATGTTTTGGCTTTTCACGCTTTGGTTTATCAATGAGGATGCCAGTTTCTTTCACTTTTTTCACAAGATAACGAACATACAGAGCTGACGGTGCTTCTCTTCTTCCATCCGTACGCAATTTTCGCACACATTCTGCAACATTACCATGATTTTCAAAGTAATGTCGCAATATATCCCAGCGTTGTTCAAGCGTATACACAACCATATTCGTTCAGCGGAAGGATACAACTAATTATCTGTCAAATCAGACATGAGCTAAGTGTTACCATTCACGAAATAAGCACTAGTTGAAAAAAAAAACGTTAGATGGCGGACCCTTTATGTACGATACACATGGTTGGCGTACTTTTTTTCATCGTCTGTACTACATCTTGACATGCCGCGACATCTACTTCATTCTGCGTATATCTTTTAATCTGGTTGTAGTTCACACTTTTAATGTGCTTATCAGCACATTTGCTTATTTAGCAAAATAAATTAGTAAAATATTAGAAAATATTAGTAAAACATTAGTTCAAAACAGTTAAGTGCTGAACAAGTATATTTTAGCTGAAAACATAATTTCAGCAAAAGATTTACTGAAAAATAGTATATTTGATTTACAACACGTTTTACTAACTTTTCTACTAACTTATTTTGTTGAGTGTAGATATTAAATTAACATGAACTATAAATCCGGAAAAATATTAATTTTAATAATTTTCTCTAATACATCTTGACATGTAGCGACATCTACTTCATTCTGCGTATATCTTTCAATCTGGTTGTAGTTCACACTTTAAATGTGTTTATCAGCACATTTGCTTATTTAGCAAAATAAATTAGTAAAACATTAGTAAAATATTAGTAAAACATTAGTTCAAAACAGTTAAGTGCTGAACAAGTATAGTGAACATTTTAGCTGAAAACATAATTTCAGCAAAAGATTAGCTGAAAAATAGTATATTTGATTTACAACACGTTTTACTAACTTTTCTACTAACTTATTTTGTTGAGTGTAGTTATCAAATTAACATGAACTATAAATCCGGAAAAATATTAATTTTAATAATTTTAAACACGAATTCAACTTCTATGAAAAAACCTATAAACTTAAAAACAAATTAAAACCATTTTCTTTTACATTTAAATTAATTAAAATGTTTCCGTTTGCTACTCTATTAAGTAAAATACATAAATTGAATCGAATTATATAATAATTGTAGCCAAACACCCAATAATTGATAACCACCACAAACACTTTAATTTTGTTTTTAAATTTACAATTTATAGCCACCAACCTACAACAATTTACTCCATTAAAATCATGTGTGATTTGAATAAAATTAATGTTAATGGTACAATGAACATTGTTAAATTACTAACAAAACAATTGTCTTTGAACAAGAAAAAATTTAACTAAAATTGTTCATGTCTGGTATAAATTCGTGATTTTAAAGCTTTTTGTTTTTTCTGTTTTAAGTGCAGTGGTGAATTAAAAATTAAATTTTATGCTGATTTTAAGGTGAATTTTGAAGATTATTCAATTTTTTGTTATTGTTGCACTTCAAAGGTGTAATAAGTAGTGGATGTAATAACAATTAATTTGAATATTGGATATTGTAGCCAACAATTTGGTATTTAATAGTAAAACGAAAGTATTTATGTTTAAATTGTTAAAAAAGACCTTGAAGTGTAAAGTGACAAATATTTATTTAAAAAAAAAAAACTTAACGGAAGAAATTAAAGAAAATTCGAAAATAGTTTAAAGGAAATTTAAAATATATTTTTAAGCAAAAAAGTTTATATAATTTAAACCTAATGATGAAAGTGAGTTTTTTTTTGAAAAAAAGTTTATATATTTTTTATTTGTGATTAAAAATTTCAATAATTTCAGTTTTACTATAGGATTTTCTTCACCTTGTTTACTGTGTTTTATTTAACATCTTTAGTTGGAGCTTTAAAAACAACCCATACTGAAATGTAAGTAAAAAATAGTAAAATCGTTAAGAAATTTCCAAATTTTTTTTCAATAAGAATTTAGATTTCAAACATGTCTACTAGGAAGTCCCTCAAAAAACGCTTTGTTGACTTTCGTTCATTACACAGTGCAACAGTGAAAAAAATGCACGGACTCGACAGTGCACCTAATACAGACTTGATGATATTGCTTAACTATATTTAGCAATTATTATAAACATTTTATGTGCATAAAATGATTTTTTCCTGCATTTTTTTTAAAAAATATAGGAGAAAATTATTTTTTTTTTGCTTTTTTCAGCATAACTTACAGGTACTCATAATTTTTCACTAACAATTTATGACAAAATTGTAGCCATTGTAAATCTGAACAAATTATGTGAACATATCAATACAATCTGAATGTGTCTAAGCATCCGAAATAGCTTACCAAGACCACTTTGTACCTTATAAATATTCGTTTTTGACTAGACTACACTTTTATTGCATTTTTGTTTACTTTCTTCAATAACAAAAAAAAAAGTAAACAAAAATGCTATAAAAGTGTAGTCTAGTCAAAAACGACTATTTATAAGGTACAAAGTGGTCTTTGTAAGTTATTTCGGATACCTAGACACATTCAGATTGTATTGATATGTTCACAAAAGTTGTTCAGATTTACTATGGCTACAATTTTGTTATATATTGTTAGTGAAAAATTATGAGTCCCTGTAAGTTATGATGAAAAAGCAAAAAAAAAAATAATTTTCTCCTATATTCTTTCAAAACAGTGCAGGAAAAAGTTATTTTTTTGCACATAAAATGTTTATAAAATTTGTTCAGTGAACTCTTCACTACATTATTGCCAAATATAGTTAAGCAATATCATCAAGTCTGAATTAGCTGTAGGTCAAAAACTGAGGACACCTTTTTTTGAGTGGTGCACTGATTTTCAAAATCTTTTGAGGTCCATAAAAAAAAAAATGGTAGTCAAACTGGCCAAACCTAGTACAGGGTTTTACTAACCTTTGGTAGTACAATCGAATCTATACTGTCGAGTCCGTGCATTTTTCCAAAAGTCTTCATTTGTTGCACTGTGTTACACCCCTAGTTTTATTGCAAATGGTTCCAAAAAGAATTTGATTATAATTTGAAAAATATTAACCTCCCAGTGTAGAAAAGCATTAGATTGCAAACATGTCAACTCAATCACCATTCGGATCGACCACCTCCGAGATCAATCGTGATACAGTCAGGGAAAAAAATTTTAAAGTATTGATGAAATTATTTCATAAATCGTTTGTCATCAAATAAAAAACTTCATAAATATGATGAAGAGTTTCATAAAAATTAATGACAAATGCTTCATAGAGACTTAGAAATCATAAATATAAATTTTTATTTTTGATTTGAAATATAGAAAATATCTAGAAAAAAAAAAAAAATTTAGTCTTCTGAACCCGAATATAAAGTCAAAAAATTTTCATCGAATTGCCCTTTTATTAACTGCTGACCCATGGAAAAATCTTATCTTACTTTTATATTTTTAAAGATTTGGGTTCCACATTAAATTACCTTAATTTGATTATAAACATGTCAGGAAATGTCAGGACTTTAAACAGCTCTAAACTTTTCAAAAAAAAAAATTTACACATTGAAACCTGATAAATAACAGACCTTCATATATACTGATTACATCCATTCAATAGATTCAACAATATTAAGAAATAAATTAATATCTTGAACAAAATTTTTTAAATAAGCAAAAAACTAAAATCTAAAATCAATTTCTATTAAAAGTTTAATTGCATTTGGTTCTATCAAGAAAATTGATGTATCAATTAAAATATTAGCAACTATTCAATTAAAATAGTTTAAATTGAGATTCTAATCATATCTATTAAAAATTTAATTGAATATTGTTTTAACTTCCAAACAAATTTTTAGTAGATGCTATTAAAACTTTAATTAAAATTGCAAAAAAATAACAAAAAATTAGCAGAAAGTCATCAGAATTAAAAAATCGGCATAATTGAAAATGCCAACAAAACTAAATTAGAAAAAAACTCCAACATTAAAAAACAAAATCGCTAAAATTTAAAAAAAGAAACTGCTGCAATTGAAAAACATCGCCAAAACTAAAAAAAATCCAAAATTGAAAAAAAATACGTTAATATGAAAAAAAAGAAAATGTAAAAAAATTGGAAAAAAATAGTCAAAATCGAAAGAAAAAATCAAGTTGCCTGAATTTAAAAAAATCACTAAAATTGAAAGAAATCGTCCAAATTTAACAAAATTTCCGAATTCGAAAAAAAAAAATTTTTAATTTGGAAAAAAAATCAATATAAATTGGGGAAAAAAATTTTAAAATTTAGAAAAAACGCTAATATTACCGATTCTTTTTAAATTTTAGAGATTTGTTTTTTTAAAATGTTCTGGATTTTTTTTAAGTTTTTTATAAAATTTAATGAAAAATTTCATATTATTTATTAAGAATTTCATGCGAATAATGAAAAAGTTTCATTAAAAATAGTTTCATGAAGGCTATGAAGTTTTTTCATAACGTTTAAGAACTTTGTCATTCACATTGTGAAGAAAATTTCATTAGTTTAGTGAAAAACTTTCATTAAAACTCGTCCAAGGAATTCTCTCTGTGTATTAGCGATTTTTTCAATTTAATAAATTTTGTGTTGTTGATATTTTTTTTAATTTTGCTTATTTTTTTTAAATATTGGATTTATAAAAATATTAACTATTTTATGGTACTTCTTCACATTATTGACCCATGATCTTAGTATTTTTTCCCTGGATCAGGGCTTAAAATAAGAAATTTAGCTGTTCCTTTTTTGACTTCAGATTCGGATTAAAAATCCAAAATACTCCAAAAAATTATTAAAAGGCTGTGCAAAAAAGGCAATTTTTTGTTGAGTAGTATTATTTTTTCTGAGTAGGCGACTTTTGTTGCCTCGTCTGATTATATTAAGTCTTTTGCAGTAAAACATTTTCAATCCCGTAAATCCAATTTGATCGAACATTTTACTGTTAAGTTTTTAGAAATGTTTAATTTTACTTATATTTCTTCATTTCAGAGTCAAACACACCGATTCTTTAGATCCCGATAAAGATGGATTTTGGTTTGAAAAACAAACTTGGAAATCACGTTGGGTCAAATACTGGAAACCCAAGAAAATTTATGTACCAATTTGGAAAAAAGTTTGGAGTCCGGTTATACAAAAGGAATGGGTGCCATTGCCTAATGCACCGCCAGGTTGGGAACATTCCAAACAAAAAACTCAAATACAAGAAATTTATTAAAACTAGAATTAAGATAACATTATTAAATTTTAAAACCGCATCACTGGGAAAAAAGATAGTAGGAAATCTATGCGAAAAGGCAAAAATTAAGAATTTTAAGAAAGAAATTTTGCTGGAAACAAAGTTTGCTGTTTAAGGACATTTTCTTTAAGAATTTTCCAAATTCTAATGATTTTTTTAAAAGAAACATTTTTAGATTCTAAGGAGGTTTTCATAAAGAAATGTTCACAGATATAGAGTGAAAATTAGAAAATCAACCCAGTCAAAAATTATAGGAATTGGAAAACATTTACCAAGGAATTTAAAAATGGAATTTTAAAATCTTAGGTATTTTTCCTATAAAAAAACCTAAGGAATTTCATGAATACACATAAATAACAGGAGAGTAATTATGCCTAGAATTTTGCAAAACCGCATGTTATTCCATTACGCAAAAACTTAGGTAAACATAGTAAACATTTTAAAACATTTTGCATACATAACAGTTTAAATTATATTTAAGTGAAAAAGCACTTGTAGAAAAAATTTCAGTTTTGAATACATATGTTGTTCCTTAAAAAAATGCAAACCACATCAAACTAATTTTACCCAGTAAAATAGTAAAATTCAAACCACAGGTTGCAGAACAACTTATAGTGTATTATAACACGTTCTAATTACTGTTCAACAACCGAGTCTTTTTATATGTAGTTTGTCGTATTTGCAATTGTCCTTAAAACAAAAACAGGTTGCCTTAGAACCGGTTCTAGAACCAGTTATAGAACTGGTTCAGGGACAGTGAAACCTTACCTTTTGACTCCCATGTAACCGATGGTAAAAGAAGCTATTCTAGAACAGGTTCAAAGGTAATCTGTTTTAAAAAATTTTGCTGGGTATGAATTTACATTCATTTTTTCAGTGTTTTTTACGATTGTCACTTTTTTACTTCATTTATTAGTAATTTGTACTACATTTGTGGTTCATTTTATCAAAGGTAAAAAACAAATGACAATGTTAGTTGAATTTAATGAAATGTAAGTCCTCCTTTTTTCAAATGAAACTTCATTTGTTTTTAACTCCATCTAGGTGTACAATTTTCTTTATTTAACTAGGTTTATGCTAAATTTATGCAAAGCTGTTTTCGCGATTCGTTTTTTTGCAAGTCTTGGTTAAATTATATCCACACAGAGAGAATTTTATTGGACGAAAATTATGAAAATTTTCAGTAAACCAACGCAACTTTTTTCGCAATTTTAACGAAAACTTTCTCAAATTGAATTAAAAGCTTCATGCTTTTTATGAAACCAGTTTTTAATGAAGCTTTTTCATTCTATGAATGGGACTTTTAATAAATAAAATAATATTTTTCATGCAATTTTATGAAAACTTGCATTAACTTAATGAAAAGTTTTAATGGACGAGTTCTAGTGCAATTTCGTTGCTTCCATGCAAAAGTTTATTAATCACTAGAAGATAATTCTTTAAGTGTATGTTAGGCTGCTTCTAATTTTTGAAATCGTTGAATTTTTGACGTTACAACCCTGGGTTAGATTAAGATTCATGAACAAAAAATTCTCTAATTTTTTAAAAAATTGCGAAAAAAAATACCAGATATTGAAAATTTTCCCAATTTAAAAAAAGCACATATTTTTATAAAAATGGTTTATGTTAAAAAAAAAAAATTCCTAAATAATTAATTTTAATTTTATTTGTATTATATTTAACCCCGACAACTCAGGAAAATAATATTTAGTTTATATAAGGTTGTTAACCCTTAACCACACTGGCCAAAAAAATATCTAAAATTTTGCATTATTATCAAAGGTCCAATTTTGAATAAAAAAAACAAAAATGAAGGATTGTGAATATTAAAATAAGGTAAGGCATTTTATTTTAAACACAACATGAGCATTATAAAAAAAAAAATTAATACTGAAGGGATCACTCAGTTCACTTATCTTATGGACCGATTTAATTATGAAAATCGGGAAAATTTTTTAAGTCTCCATATTCACCATTAATAAGTTTTTTGAAAATCTTATCTATCAATTGTAATTTGTTTCCTTTAATTGATGCATTATTAATGGTAATGGAATTTAAAATCATTGTCATTAATTAATGAAATCAAATCAATGAAATTCATTATCATAAATTAAAAAAAAAAAGCGCAAATGATAAAAATTTCATTACAATTGATATCAATGAAATCATCGATTAATCAGTCCATTCAATTAATTAGTCCCATGTATGGTTTGCGTAGTGTCAACACGCTAAATCTAGCGCGATAAGGATAAATTATTTGTTTTCATGGATTTTCTCTTTCATTTTTCCCCATAGTATTTAAAATATTAGTTCTGTAACTAACCTTGCCATATTGTTGTAATAAATTATTAAATTAACTTGTGTAACTTGTTAAATTTTTACAAAAAGTTTTGCGTTTTATTTCAAAATATCATTTTGTTTTGTATCTTATTTGTAGAATGACTTAGAACTAGGAAAATACATTATAATTTAAGTTAAAAAATAAAATAATTTAAAATAACAATGTTTCGGGAGTATAACAGCGTGTAAAAATTTGATGTTGCAGCATTTCTATTTTGGTAAAACTTATTCTAGTAGCCGGTGAGGAAAGAAACATCGGAAATACTTTATTATATACAAGTTTTGAGAAAGAAACAGTAGAAATAAGTATCAGAAGGAAAATTAAGTAGTGAGTAGTGTTAAAAAGTTTTAGAAAGTTTTTAGAAAGAAATGGAAAAATTGATGAAACTTTGTTAAACAAAATGGCCTATTAAACATTATAAACGTTTATCTTGTTTTAGGGAATAATTAAAGCTTTTACGCTCCTGGAAATTTTAAAGCTTTATTAGCTTCTTGTATATTATCGGCAGGCGTTTTCTGAAATTCAACACTTTGTACTTGTTGTAATTGGGTGGATTTATTTGGAATTCCGCCATTGGCAGCTGTGGTATCATCTCTCTTCCAGACTACCTTATCGGTTTTAGAATCGTTACGATCCCAACCATGTTCTGGTTCTTCGTGATGATGATGTTCATGATGTTCATGATGATCATCGATAGGGAACCATTCAGAAATAATTACGGGTTTCCAGATTTTCTTCCAATCTGGTACCCACACCTCTTTCCAGCCAGGTTCCCAAATTTGTTTCCAGGCTTCCTTCCATTCAAGTTTTTTATCTTCCACCCAGATTTGTTTTTTGGCAGGTTTCCATATTTGTTGCCAGGCTTCCTTCCATTCGAGTTTCTTGTCTGGTACCCAGATTTGTTTTTTAGCTGGTTTCCAGATTTGTTTCCAGTCTTCTTTCCATTCGAGTTTTTTACTTTCTACCCATATTTGTTTCTTGGCAGGTTTCCATATCTGCTTCCAATCTTCTTTCCATTCCAACTTTTTACTTGGCACCCAAATTTGTTTCTTGGCTGGTTTCCATATTTTCTTCCAGTGCGATTTCCATGTCAATTTCTTTTTCCATAAATCATGGCTAGTATATTCCCAGCCTTCATGATCTTTACCCAAATATTTTTCTCCGGGTATGCCCACCTTAATCCATTCTGGTGTCCAATATTGTTTCCATTCTGGTACTTGTATTTCTTTCCAGGCTGGCACTTGTATTTCTTTCCATACTGGTACCCATATTTGTTTCCACGCTGGTACTTGTATATCTTTCCAGGCTGGCACTTTCGTTGGTACCCATATTGGTTTCCAGATTTTCTTCCAATCTGGTACTTGTATTTCTTTCCAAGCTGGCACTTGTATCTCTTTCCATACTGGTTTCCAGATTTGTTTCCAGGCCGGCACTTGTATATCTTTCCAGGCTGGTACTTTTACTGGTACCCAGATTGGTTTCCATATCTGTTTCCACTTTGGTACCCATATTTGTTTTTTCGCTGGTTTCCATATTTTCTTCCATCCCTCTTTCCATGTCACCTTCTTTTTCCAATAACCTGGTTCATGATGAACTTCATGGTGATGTTCGTGATGATGATCATGATAATCTTCAAAATCGTATCTTTGTTGGGCTACTTGAGAATTGGATACTTGAGATTCAGATGTTTGTTGATCGAATACTAATTTATTATTTGGATTTATGGACTGTTGCTGTTGTTGTTGCTGTTGGTCAACTGGTAAAGCTTTACTGTAGACCAAAGTGCCTAGGAGTAAGACACTAAATGCTGGTAACTGAAACAGAAAGCAAAGAAAATGTATAAATAAAATAAATGCAATAAATAGACTTTTATTGGGACAGCAAAATCATCTGTAATTTATACTATTCAATTATCTATGATTAAGCTTTTATTGGACATTATAATAATAATCTATTATTAAGCTTTTATTTTTACAAGAAAAGTTTCATAGCTAAAGCTTTAAGTAGGATTACAAACTGTTTAAAACTAAGCATTTATGAAACCGTTAGTAGAACAGAATCCATGTAAGGCTTCATTGTCTCAGAACCAGTTCTAAAACCGGTTCTACAACCGGTTCTATAGCAACCTATTCTTGTTCGGAGGTAAAGCTCCTATTGTAAATAGGAAAAACTGCATACAAAAAGAATCGGTCGTGGAAAATAAATTAGAATCTATTATAAGTTGTTCAGCAACCTGAACTTTCGTTTATGCTACAAAAGTACCAACGATTAAACTTTATTTCGAACAACAAAATTGTTTGTACAGTGAAGTTCGGTTATAATGAACACCGGCTATAACAAACTTTTTTTTTATAACGAACGATTTTTCTGCACCCAACGCTTTTACTAACATATTTCATACAAAATAATACGGTTATAACGAACAGCGTTTATAACGAACTTTTTATATGACGAACTATTTTTTGAACCCTTTTACGAGTTTTCATACAAATTTTTACGTTTATAAGGAACACAAACAAAAAAAATTTACATTTTAAAGTGAAAATTCTACTGCAAATCTTAAAAACTTTAGCTTTATAATTACAAATTTACTTAAGAGGCCGTATGTACTTCACTGTAGTTGATTTTTCATTAACCATTTTTTACCAACGGAAAAATTATAACAGGAAGGTGATATAGCAACGCAGTAAAAATTATATTAAAATTTTAAGTCTTGTCTACAAACGTAGTTAAAAAAATTTTTAAATTTGTATTTCTAATTTATTTTTGTAATTTAATTTGTATTTCCATGTTTGCCATATAATGATGTGAGAAAAACTATTTGTGCATTTTTTTGAAAGCACTTTTTTCAAAAAATATTAAAAAATATAAAGAAGACCGGCGTAATTAACTCAATTTATTGTCATCGATAAAGACATATAAGAAAACTTTTAGAAATAGAAAACATTTTCATTTAACATGTACTATTTAAAAAAAATTTACTAATCGAATCAAGATTTGTCCGTCGTTGTTAAAAATGAAAATATGCCGAAAATTAATTGGTTTTGATATCAAAAATGTGCTAGTTTCTCTCAACCAGCAAAGAAACATATAAATTTGAGTTATTAAAGTTGCCAAATAACAATAATCAAAAACTATCTAAAAATGCCAACATTTTTTAAAAACGCAATGAAAATGAAAATTATTCAAGTTCGAGGCCATACTCTATACTTCTTTATTAGGATATTGTCCTAACAAATAATCCATAGAGTTTTTTGTTTTCAAATTTATTAATTGACCACTTTCAGGAATGTGTTGATAGATCTATTTCGGGAATTTTCTAGGTTCCTATCAGAACACGCTTTGAAGGAAGTGACAATCCCATGCAAAACATTAAACATTCATATAAACTAGTTCTCTCAATAAATGAGAACTAATATATGAGCTGGAAGTTAAAGATTATCACCATTGATTGGCGTTGTGGTATACTGGTTAGCGCGATGAACTGTTACACAGATGGTCCCGGGTTCGATTTCCGGTGACGACACCATCAATTTAGAAAAATAATATGTATGAGCTTTCTATCACTTATATGTATCGCTGCGCCCACCTTCAGTGTTCCAATAGCACTTAACCCCACTGAAGTAAAATAATGAATCAGGGCTATGAAACAAAACGCTTCAATAAATTCGCCAACTCTACATCAGGTGGCGACCAACAACTGTTCTAAGACTTATCGTCTCGCGCAATTACAGTGTTGCCATGTTTGAAGCCCTTCATCTTTCACCATCTTTCATCTCTCCACTATCCCCTTTCCAAAGAAAGTAACACATTAAGTAATAGGAAGAATTTCCTGAGTGTTGCTTCTCTTAAAAAAAAAAAAAATTGAAAACTTGTTTGTTATGTGCACCCTCTACCTTTGGTAGAAAAGGTCGAAAAAACATAATTTTCATTTTTAATAAAAATTATAGCAAACTTGTATTTTTTAAAAACTCTTAAAAAAGTGCGAAAACAACAATCACAATTTTGTGCAATTTTTTGATAACAAATTTTGAAGGGAGAGAACAATTTTAAAAATGCTTCTAAAAGTTGCATAAAAAATGCATTTTTTGTTTTGTATAAGTGTGAAAAAATATTACCATATAAATGAAAAGCTTTTTGAATCAGCGAAATCCCATAACAACTTTCCAATATACAGCTGTTCAAAGTTACATACTTTTCCGATTTTTTTAAAATTAAAACAGCGAAAAAAATTGCGAGTTTTTGATAACTTTCAAAACTTAATATGGGGATGTGTTATGGGCTCCATGGAGTATATGTGTGCGAAAATTATGGGCTCTATGGAGTATACGTGTGCAAAAGTTAATCAAATTTGTGCAAAAATTAATCAATTAATTTTCTGATGTATCAAGGATGTCGTGATATATTAAAGAATATACAGTCGGGCCTCGATTATCCGTGATCCGGTTAACCGGTAACCCCGATTAACCGTGATGGCCAAAGATCAATCTATTGTTTTTTGTTTGCAATGTTTTCAAATTGTTTGCTTCGATTAACCGTGATTACCTCTATTATCCGTGATGGCAGAATTTTTTTAGTTAGTTGGATTGAAAAGCACCACACATACAAACAAGCACATACATACTTATTTAATTTAAAAATGTACATAAACTTCTTGAATTAATTTTTTTTAATGTAAATATGTATGTACCACCAATGTTCACTTGGTAATGTTTCTGGTCCCGACCATCACGGATAATCGAGGCCCGACTGTATGTATCAAATCCATGGAGTTGGCGAAAGTTTCAGGAAGTGCGAATTAAAATTGGCAGCGACTTTCATGCACAAAAAAATCGAAAATATGTACATAAGTCAAAATGTGCGTTAAAAACCAAAAAATATACTATATAAATTCAAAAATGTGCACTTAAAATTTTTAAATTTTTAAAATTCGATTTATAACTCGTTCACTAAGGATATTATGTAGGTAAAGACGACAGCAAATGTAGTCAAAACCAAATCAAATTTCACTTAAAGAAAGGACGACTTACATTTCAGTAAATTTAACTAACATTGTCATTTGTTTTTTACTGTTCAAAAATACACGACAATTGTAATAAAAATGAACCACATATGCAGTAAAAAATAAACAAACATTTATTTGTTTCATTTTTTAAATAAAAAAAAAAAACAAATATATAAAATTAATGTAAAATCATAATACAATAATTTGATGTGGTTTGTTTTTTTAAATGAACTACATATGTAGTCAAAAATTTAATTTATTCTGCATATGACTTTTTTCACTTAAAAATAAAGATTACTGTATTACAATTCAAACAAACACAAATATGTACAGCAGACGTTCCCTGAGTGTAATCTCTAGTTTCACGCACATATTGATTTTTCCATGTGAGAGCAGAAAAAAAATATAAATTTGTTGCAGGGTGTTATATGTGACAATTTAAAAATATCACGATATTTATCCAAAAATTTTAAAAATCGGTTAACTTAAAAAAAATAATTTTCATATATTTTAAATTAAAATTTTACTGTTATCACGTCGGGGTCACCAAAATGGTGCGGAAATAATAATACGAGACGGTTTTAAGTTAACTGGTCATTATTACTTTATTTACAATCTTATTTATAGTTTAAAATTATTCTAAATATGCTTACAATTAATTTATTTTAAGCAAATAAATAACCTAATTATTTAACATGCAAAAATGAGTAAGCATTTTTGCATAAAGAAATATTATTGGATTTATTACCAAATGCAATAGTCATTGAACTTGGTCAGTAACCCAATCCACATTATAAATATATTAATTTAAATATTAAACAAAATCAATATATGTAAGTCCATAAAAGCATACAAACCCTGCGGGAAATGGACCAGTCACTGGTATGGTCACGTGACTAGAACTTTATGTGTATGAACCAGTCCTACTTTCGGTTCTGTTATATGAAAGTGACCGGTACTTTTAACATGGGCTTGTCATATGAGGTTACAATTGCTACCTGTGAAGCACTGTGTGACGTGGCGAATAACTTGACAAATATAACATATCACCGAACCGACTGAAAGGAATATGGTACGTGACAGGTTAGACGTTGACAGTGTCAAAGTATGACCATTTTAGGATTTATGTGATATGCAACAGAACCAGTGGGAAAAAATTATCACGTGACTGGTGTAGGTGTACGTATCGTAGAACTGGAGAAAAATTGTTGAAGGAAAACTGGTCACATATTAAGCGCAATATGTTCTGTTACAGGGGTAGTTTGAGTGGAATAGTTTTGTAAAGTACCACTGCACTGGTCCAAGTGGTACATGTCGCCGGGCATGCGAAAAGTAATCAGCAAGTAACCTATCACTTTTTATTCATCGTGTGTCATAGTATGCACGGGTTCCTAAATAGCCCGTCCGGAAGCAGTCACTGCACTTATTCAAAACATATTGTCATACCACCTGTTCAAAAAACCTTCAAAAAGGCACAACAAAAATCCATTTTAAAATTAGTTTATTTTGTCTATGCCCAACAAAAACTATAACATTACAATAAATTCATTATAACAATTTAAAAGTACATAAACTAGGCAAGAAGTCCGGATGTTCAAAATATAGATATTTTGCAAGTTTTTTCTTTATTTGCTAACATTTTCTACTAATTTTTATTTTCCAACACTTCTAAAAAGCACTTTATGAACATTTTAGTTTTACATTATGCAGTATAATTCTAGTTCACAATAATATCTTTATAAAAAGAAGGAGCTGCAACAATTCAGCACAAATTTAATGTATAACTTATAAAGCAGAGTAACAAAATATATGCCCAGTTTCAAGAAAGAAATATCGTTCCCAAAAATCTTGTAAAATATCTAAACCAGATATTTCGAAACCAATATGCAGAAATTTTTTAATTTTAATTTATATTCTTGTAAAGTGTTTTAAGTTTTTGAAAAGGTTTGGTAGCGATATTTTATGTGTAAAATCGCCATTCACTCGAAAAATCGCCAGTCGGCATTCCTAAAATTAACTTGCCAAACGAGTTTTAAGATCGGGACGTTTGGCGATAAATCGCCATATCTGACAAACTTTGTCACTGTCTAAACAGTTCAGTTATTTTAAACCAGTGGAGTGTTACGTCTTCATTTCTACTGTCACATAGTCGGTGCATAAAAAAATTCCTTCAGTGTTGTGAACACTTTTTAGCAGTCAAGGAACTGCATCCTTTGGTATTAATTGCCATGTTTTCATCCACTGCTAACGGTTTTAAGTCAGTTCAATGACCAGTAGCAACTGCAACTGCAACGACCCTAGTTGTTTCAGTACACTTTGATGTTATGGTACTTTTTTCCAGTTACGTGATGTATCTGGACCTTTCACCCAAATTAACACTTTTTGGTGCACCACGATTTTGGTTTCACCCCAATCATATATCACAGAATTACCACTTTGGATCAATCGACCCTTCATTTCCCACAGGGAAATTACAATTTTTTAAATATTTTCAACCATCCAGGATTCATATTCGTATTAATGTTCTATTAAAAAAGTGTGTTGGTATGTCTGTTCGTCATAATTCTAGAATTCTACTAATGATCACTAGGGATAGTGTGAAATTATGATATATTATATAACAATGTCAATAGCTCTTAATGAATTAAATATTCTTTGCTTTTTCTCAAAAACTAAAAATAAAACTTATAAGTTTAACGTTAACATGATTAAGATTTTGCAAAATTTTAATTTTCGTATTTTTTTTTTAAGATGAGGATTTTTCACTTTTTGGCAAAATGCCTTTTTAAAAGCGCTTCGACGAGTCTGTTTAACTTTAAAAAGAAAAATGTTTAAACAAACAATGTTTTCCTAACTGGGCTTATTACAAAGGACCAACATTTTTAGACCAAAGTTAATAAAAAAAATTAAAAACATGGTTTTTTTTGAACGGCCACTGGATTTTGCAATTTTTGATAACAAATTTGTTCAAAAATTTTAATGTCTTTTATTTACGGCCTAATAAACAGGTTGCTCTTTTTCTTTATATAAATCTTTCAATAAATCATAGTTTTAAATAAAAATTACTTAAGAAAGTTAACGTGTTTTAGACCTACCTCAAGTTTTGTATCTTTGCCGTTTTGGATGCGTCATTTACAAAACAAAAGTTTGTGTCTTAAGTCTATTGTTTCATATGATGCTATATTTACATAAAATGTGTATGTGTCTTAAGTCTTTCGTTTTTTAATATGATAAATTAAAATGTGGTTAAGCAAACTCACTTGAAATTTTGCAAAATTATTATTTATCTGTTTTTTTTTTAATAAAGGAAAAAAGAAAAAAGTACCACACATGAAATTAGTTCAACTTAAAAAGTAGGTCAAATAAATTTCGAGACAGAGTCAGTGGCCTTATAAAAAATATATATAAAAACAAATTCATTAGCTTTAAGACAACCACAAAAATATAAAGAAATGATTCAACTAAATATGGTAATTATTATATAACATTTGTTTGTTTTTGAAATATATTTCAAAAAAACAATATATTTCCAAAAATAGCAAGACATTAATTTGAACAAAAAGAAAGAGTAACAAAATGAAAACAAAAGTAGAGTTAATGTAAATTTAAATATTAATGATTATGCCAAATTATAGTTAATTATCATTAATATATAAGGTGTGCGTGGGATTCCAGACGTAGATGACCCTGAAATATTAATTTTAATATGGAAATCATGACCAGAAGTCAAGACATGCTTACAGAAAAAAGAGATTTATTAGCATGTCTTTTTTTTTTGTTTAATCAAGTGACATTTACTTTTTTATTAAATTTTGGTTATGTGTTAATTTTTTATTTAAGATTTCAATTTTCGTTTTTTTTCTTTGAATTTTAACAAAATTATTGCAAAATTTTATTTATATGTTTTTTTCATTATGTCTTAAATATTATATCATTTTATCTTATTAGAGCCTTGATTTTAAATAATTATTAAATAATATATGCTCCAGATATACAAATATTTTGATAAACTTGTTGTAATAGTCAATCGTGATGTTTAGGGGAAGTGTTAATTTATTTTTTAACGTTTATGTTAATATTAGAGAAAGTATTTGAGGCATAACTAATAATATACAATACGTAACCTCCACTTAAATACAGGGCAATTTTATAATATTAATGCATTAACGTGTGCGGAATGAAATTGCAACACGTTTTGCATAGCTGATTAGAAATAATGCAATTATGCTAATAAACTTCTACATTTAGTTTCTTCTGTTACTGCATCAATTTAATGCAGGAATGGCAGGCAATACCGCCAAAATACCGTTATTGATTTAAACCCCTTTTAACTAACTATCGTTTAAACACCGTTAGCGATATAACTAAAACATCAGTAACCCTAAAATACCGTTACCGAAATAATTAAAATAGCGATATCCTTAAAATACCGTTACCGAAATAATGTAACAAGATCTGAAGTAAAGAGATATATTTTCCCAAAGCTTGATCACAATCTAGCCAGTCATTGCGCATAATGGAGCCAAAAATATCGGTGTGCATCGACATTACCTGAATAACTTAAATAACGTTACGCTTAAAATACCGTTACCGAAGTCACTAAAAAACCATTATCCATAAAATAATGTTTCCGAAATAACTAAAGTATTGTTACCGCTAAAATACCGTTGCCGAAATAACTGAAATAACGTTACCGAAATAAAATAAAATAGCGTTTCTCTTACCAATACCAGCATCGTTTCGGTTACCATTCATGATTTTTCTAAAATATTTGACTAGATATCGTTGAAAATAAATGTGTCGGAAAAATAAAAATCGGCGGTTAATCTAATGGTAAAATCTTAGGTTGGCCAGAAAATTTTACGTTTCTAAGGAAACAATTCGCGAAAACTTACTCCAAATGAACATGAAACACTAACAGACAAAGACAGTGCCCAAATAAAATATAAAAAAAAACAATTTGCATAAATACCAACAAAATGCAGACATCTGAGAAAAATTTCACGAAAAAAAATTTTCAAATAATTTTGGATGATGAAAAATTATTTTCTTTTGCTTTAAACAACGGAAGTATTAAATCTGGATTTTATTCGGATGACTTGAAAAAAGAAAACTCCCAACAAGGTACGGTATTCGGCAAAAGCGAAGTTTGAACGAAAAGTACTAGTGTGGACAGCCATGCCGGCAAAAGGTATATCACAACTTTACATCCAGGAGTCAAAAGCTATGGCTCTAAACGATGATGTTTAGATTAAAAAAACTGGAAAAATTTATCAGAGACAGGCGCTGTAAAGACAACATATTATTTCGGCCAGATTTAGCCAAAAAGACGTTAAAATGGAATACCGAAACACGCAAATACTCTAAATGTCTCAAAAACACGTTCAATTGAGTAAGTTTGGGGTCTTTTATGCCAAAAAGTGTATGACAATGGTTGGGAAGCCAAATGCACTGAAGAATTGAATAAAAAAAAAATTTAAGCTGGATAAAAAAAATTGACATGAATTTCGTCCAAAGCATGATTGGAGGTATCAAGCATAAAATACGCCAAATAGAAGATCATGGTCCGTTGGCTGTCTACAAAAAGTGAATTAATAACATAGTTCAACAAAATTAGAAAAATTTATTGCATCGGAGTTGCGACATATGGATTACGAATATGGCCTCGGAATTTCAAAGTTAGATATAGTTAAAGAAATATTAGCAAAGTTTTTTTTTGATAAACCTTACATACAAAAATGAAAACAATAACGCTTCTTGTTTGCAACATTCAAATAGTATGAAATACGCCCTTTAATTTGTTATATTACACGTTTCGAAAGATGCAATAATACTCCCCCTATGCATATATTCAAAGTTGAAAATTCTCATTTATCACGATTTCGTTAATAAAAAATCGACAATGAAAAGAAGATCCAAAATTGGAAATAAATACACTTAGGATATTATTTAGGTAAAGGCGACAGCAATTGTAGTCAAAAACAAATAAAATTTCACTTGAAGAAATTACTACTAACACTTCATTAAAATAAACTAACATTTGTCATTTGTTTTTACTGTTCAAAAAATTACTAACAATTGTAGTAAAATTGAACCACACATGTTAGTAAAAAATAAACTAACAATTACTTTTTTTTTATTAAAAAAAAAAAACGACTTTAAAAAATGTTTGTAAAATCATAAAACAGTCATTTGATGTGGTTTATTTTTTTTGAAGTAAACTACAAGGTTGGTAAAAAATTAAGTTTGTTTTACAAATTACTTATATTTACATTAAAAATAAAGAAACTGTATTACAATCCAAACAACTACATATTTTTAAAGCAGAAGTTTACTGAGTGTATCTTTCGTAAACAACACTGGTTACTTAATTTATTAAAAAACTGGATTATTTTTTTTTTTTCGAAAATCCTAATGTAACAAGATTTAAAATCTTATAAAACAACATTAGTTTTAGTTTAAGGAAAAAATTGCTGTAACTACAAAAATTCAATATATTTTTATAACTTAAAAATATGGAATCTGTGGCAAATCCTAATTCATAAAATTCGGATAAAAACATTCAAGTCTGTTAAACACATGTTTTTTTTTATCAATACCAACCAAGTTCTAGTTGTGTGTGATGAGTGTAATGTGAATGAGCGTTTTCCTAAAAAAATAACAAATTTGATTTGAAATTTGATTTATGCATGTCAAAAATATACTTTTTAAATTTTCTCCATAGTAAATTCATACAAAATTTATTTCAATAAAAAAATTATAAAAATTGCATTTCAGATTGAATTTTTTGATAATTTTGATAGATTTATTAATGGTTTTTTGATGAAATGAATTAAGTGGTATATAAATTAACATCAAGTGCTAACATTTTTCAAACTTGATTAAGATATTTTAAAATATTCACAAAAAATTAAAATAAGTGAAGTTTTCACTTTAATTGCATGGATATTCCACATCCTTCAACCAATTGCAATTAATTGATATGGGATAAAATGCTCAAAGTCCATACTTTAAAGCCATATTAAAAGTTATTCGTACTTTAATCAGGACATATGAATTAGTAAAAAAAATAATAAAAAACTTGAGTTTTGGTAAAAGTTAAATTTGCGAATATTTTAAAAAAGCAGATCTAAAATTAAAATTTGCTATTCACATTCGTGATCTACTTCATAAAATCTGTCAGAATTGTAATTTATAGTCTATAAAAATACACTTAGAAAACTATGTAGGTAAATACCACTGCAAATGTAGTTAAAAACAAATGAAATTTCACTTAAAGAAAGGACGACTTACATTTCAATAAATTCTACTAAACAATTAAAAAATGACTATATATTTTTAATGTAGAATTTCCCCGAGAATACTTTTTCAAAAAAAAATTGTTTTTTAAACAATTGTTTTCTTAATTACAAGCGTTTAAAATTGTCCATTTACTAAATTACCATAGTTTAATGTAGTGTGTAGTTAAGGCAAAAAAAAAAAAACTGTTAGAAAAAACTATATTTTTTTTTCGCTTTGCTTGCAATTTCATTCCGCAAACGTTACATTCATAATGCATTTAAACCCCTGTTTTCCTATCTCCATTTGTAATATGTAGTTTTCCGTTTCCTCAGGGAATTATTATTTAAACTGCATTTATAATAAATTTAGTCTAACATAATTTTTATTTTATTGTTTTAATAAACAAATTCACTTGTTTATTTTGTTATCTATTCATTTGTAGCATGCTGCTTACACAGTGAGAATTTTAGTGGACGAATTATAATGAACATTTTTAGTGAACTTATAAAACTTTTCTTCATAAAATCAACGAAAAATTTCTTAAAATTAATGAAAAGCTTCATAATTTTTATGAAACTATTTTAAATGAAACTTTTTCATTAGGCGTATGAAATTTGTAATAAATAAAATGATGAAATTTTATGAAAATTTTGCATTAGTTTAATGAAAAATTTCAATAGACGAGTTTCAGTGCAACTTCATTGCATCTGTGTAAAAATTCATTAATATCATGCCGAGCATTTGCTCAGTGTATTGTTAGTTAAAAGTGCTGTTGTTGTTGTTTTTAGTGGATTGGATTATATCATACATTTAGATTGTTGTATGTATTTTGTGTAGAAAGAAGTGAGTGTAACGTGTTGTAATGCGATGTGTTAATGATTTTGCAAAAATATTGTTAAATGATGATTGATTGTATGAATGATTGTTAGTCGTGATTATAACATTTGTGTTGCAGTTACTTTTTTTAAAAGGTCTTTCGTTTCTTGTTTTTTTTTTATTAAATTTTTATTACAAATTGCAAATTATTTGTATTTTTTGTTATATATTTTTTTTTGTTTCAGGAAAATCAATATTTTATTACATCGTACATCATTTTTTGGGATATGAAAAATTTATTATAACGATGTTTAAACTTTTTACGACCATACATTTTCCACCGAAGCGATTTGGTTTTTAAGTTTGCTTCTCAAAGGGTTAAAAAAATTTAACAGTTTTTAAAACAAATCATTCGCTTTTTCGGGTCACGCATTTTAGGCTTAAAATGTCTGATGTTAGATTCATATTCAGCGACTTCCAAAAATTCCAACGTAAATAATTTCAAACAAATCTGATTTCTTTAAAATAATCTATCCGCCATAATTGATCGGCCATTTGGAAAATCTGTTATCAGATTCGAATCCGATCACTTTAAAGAAAATTATTCACCATTTTGAATTGTTTGAAATCTTGTGTCAGATACGTATTGCCAGAAATCTATAAAGTTTACATTTTAAACTAAATTCCGAATTTTTTTCAAATTCATCCGACATATTGGACAAACAGTTTTTAAATAAGTGTATCGATAAAAAAAATTATCCACCATATTTGATTCACCATTATAGGTTTAACTCTTTCACTACACTTAGAATACTATGTAGGTAAAGACCACTACAAATATAGTTAAAAACAAATGAAATTTCATTTAAAGAAAGGACGACTTCCATTTCAGTAAATGCAACTCACATTGTCATATGTTTTTTAATGTTAAAAAATGAACCACAATTGTAGTAAAAATAAACCACATATTAGTAAAAAATAAATAAACATTTATATTTTTATTTTTTTAAATAACAAAAAACAACTGTAAAAATGAATGTAAAATCATAAAACAGTCATTTGATGTGGTTTATTTTTTTAAATAACAAAAAACTACTGGCAAAAATTAACGTAAAATCATAAAACAGTCATTTGATGTGGTTTGTTTTTTTAAATGAACTACAAGGTTAGTAAAAAATTTAATTTGTTCTAGAAAATGACTGACATTTACCTTAAAAATAAAGAAACTGTATTAAAACCCAAACAACTACATATTTTTAAAGCAGAAGTTCCAAGAGTGTACCCTTGTACGCTACAGTATACACATTTAAAAAAAAATTAAAAATTTAATAATGCAATAAAACACTAAATTATGGTTTGAATATATTCCTTAGAATATTGGCCATTGAAAAAAAAAATCATAATATTAATAAACTGTGTATCATGGCAATAAAGTCGCCATATCTGTTAACAAAGTCTGATTTTATTAATCATCCTTTATCTTTGAAAAAAGGGACGTATACGTCCTAATCTACAAGAGCTAGAATTTCGAAATTTGGCACGTATCTTCATGTAATGATCAGAACAAAATTAAACAAAGCGTTTTTGGTTATTAGAATGTTTTAGTTTTAAAATTTGGTTGTAAAGTTTAAAAAATTTGATTTTTTTTAAAAAGGATTCAACGTAAATAATTTCAAAAAAAAGCTGATCTCTTTTAAAAAAATTATCCTCCATTTTTATATTGATTCATATTCAGTTCAGAAAACAAATATTTAATTCGAAACCAACTGAATTCTCAATTTTAAATCAGATTATAATTTTTTTCAGATTCGTATTCAGCGACCCTCAACATTTCTGAATTAATATTTATATGAAACCCATAACTCAAAAAAAGTCTTCAGCCATTTTGAAAATCTATTATCAGTTTCCTATACAGCGGTATGCATTTTAAAGTAAATTCTGAAACTTCTATAAATTATTTGTCATATTGAATTAAAAAACAGATTTGAATTCAAGAACCCCAAAAACACCCATCTAGCAGTTTTCAAGCAGGTTCCAGCACTCTTTACTAAATAAAAAGGAGAATAAAAACAAAAAACGTGTATTGTATATCTACAAAAGGTAGAGCTTGCACATAACGAACAAGTTTTCAATTTATTTTTGATCAATGGTGATAATCTTAAACTTCGAGCTCATATATTAGTTCTCATTTAGTGAGAAAAATTGTTTATATGAATGTTTGATGTTTTGCATGGGATTGTCACTTCTTTTAAAACGTGTTCTGATGATGGGAACCTAGAAAATTCCCAAAATAAATCTATCAACACATTCCTGAAAGTGGTCAATTAATAAATTTGAAAACAAAAACTCTATAGATTATTTGTTAGGACAATATCCTAATAAAGAAATATAGAGTATGGCCTCGAACTTGAATAATTTTCATTTTCATTATTTTTAGATATCTACTTAAAAAATAAATTTAATCAAATTTAAATTTAATCAATCGATAAATTTAATGTTATTTCAAACTAATTTTTAATTGAATATTTTTGGGTAATAATTTTTCCTATGTATCCTTTTCTAATATTTTAATAGCTAACACGGTTCACAGAATCTAAAAATAATTTCATAATACATTCTCTTCACTATTTGGAAGTGCACAAGAAAAAAATTTATAGATTTTGTAAAATTTAATAATTATTATCATGGCCTCTAAGAAATTTTCTCGAAATTCACGTTGTATTTAAAATCTTTTCTATAAATAAATCCATAGAAACTAGTTTAAAATGAAGATCGTTCAACTACAAACTTAAACCCATTTTAATAAGTTTTTGTTATACATTTCAATTTTATTTCCTGTATTTATTTTCTCGATTTTTCTTTAATACTATCAAAGATGTTCACAGGCACATCATCACATATTACTTCATATAATCATTCACTCATGTGTTAATTTTTAACTTCAATTTCAAAATTCACGTTGTTTTTTTTTTTAAATGACATACAGCTTTGTGTCTTAAGTTTTTCATAGTCTCTGAAAAATATCGTTCAAACGAAATGATGTTTGTGTCTTAAGTCTTTTGTTTTAATTAAAAGGAATTTGTATAGTTGCAATGTTTAATAGTACAAAACGTATACAATAAACACAAATTATATGAAAAAGGAAATGATCTAATAAAACGTTTAAATTACGATATGATTAATGATTTAAAGCAACAGACTACAAATTATTTCTTTAAGTGTTAATAACTTACAAAAAAAAAACAAAGTAAAATCATAATCTTCACTATTCAGTATTTCTTGAAACAAACGTTTGTATTTATATTAATAATAATTGTTTAAATAGTGCGTTTGTTTCCAGGTGAATAAAAACATAAACCATTTCAAATTGTTTAAATAAAATCAGCGAAGCTTGAAATCGAATAAAAACAAAAATCAAAATATAATTTATATCCGTTTAAATTTGTTTTTTTTTTTACGAATTTAACAACACATATTTCAACACTTTTTTCTTAGATATTAATTAAAGTTTTTAATTGTAATTTATTGTTTTAGCATACCACTAGACTCCGCTGGATCCGCATGGCTCCCGGGTCATTTAATTTATTGTTTTTAAATTTGTTGTTTAAAAAAAAAAATTTGTAACGCCCGCGTTTGTTATAAAATATATCGTTTGAAAAAAGTCCTTTTTTTTCGACGGTTTTTAAGCCGCTATTTTTATTTTTCTAAAGGTTGTTAAAACCTTAAACTATTTCAATCCTCTGTGAGGAATAAACTGTTAAATAATTGTTAAATACTCCAGTTAAATACTCAAGTTGTTGTATTGTTACGAACAACACCAACAACATTGATTAAAGAAAATATAAGAAATAACCGAAAAACCAGTAAAACACCAAAGACCAAATACAAAATTTTACTAAAAGAAAGAAAAAATGAAAACAAAAATATTTTAAAAACTGAAGAGATTTTGTTTGACTATTGCTGCTCACAAAGCGCCACCTGAAGAAGTGCCCTGAAATCGAAAGCTCTTTTGTCATAATTTGTTTTGTTTGGTTTAGATTGTGCAAAACCTTGAACTGATGATAACGGCAACGTAAATATTGTAAATAAAGTTACCGGCATAATTTTGTAAACAAACAAAGAAAAAGCTTTCTTACTCTCTTAGACTCTTTTTGTTATTATTAAAGAGAGAGAGAGAGCTCAAAGTTTTATTTCATTGAAAAATTAATCATTGAATTACAAGATTGTTTTTGCTACTTGTACCCTACATCATAATATCCCAACCCATGAGAAAAGTGAAATGTAAATAAACATACATGACCATGTATGGCTTTTATATGCTCATACATGGACGACATATATTATCGTATACATACATGCATAACTAAATATATGATCATCTGTGGTCTCATATATGATCATATATATTTGGATCCGAAATTTAAGGGTAAAAGGCGATGTATACGAGATCATTTAAGGTCATATATTTAACTATTCATCGCCGTATATGATAAACATTATCATATACGGCGATTTAAGGTCATATCATATATGACCTTAAATGATCTCGCATACATTAGGGTGACCCAAAACAAAAAAAAGACTGTCGACTTTTAAAGCTCCATACGGCTGCCCCTTTTCTAATTCTCAGTCCAAACTCCAGCAAAATCGGTCAACATTTAGAGGTCGCTATAATTTAACGATTTTTTGAGGTTAGGCAGATATTTAAAAGAAATTAAAGTATTTTATGATTGCACAGACTTATAATAAAACTTTTTTGAAGTATTTTGACCTCCTAAATACGAACATGAAGTCAATTAATCAAAGGTAAACAACCCTTCCGAAATATGATAATAATATATTTTAAACTTCAAAAAAATTTGGTTCAAAACTTTTCCCTTTTTTCATATATTTCTGAATATAATTAATGAATTTCAAATGAAATTTTATTTAATGAAGTGCATATTATACACATGATATTAAAATCAAAAATTTTTTACCAAATCTAAATGTTATAATTAAAAATTCATAAAAGGACCATATTTAAAAATTTATAAAAGGACCATTTTCCGACATAGTTTTACTCAAATAAGGGTTAATTTTATGAAGGATTCAAATCCATAAAAAATAAAAAGGTTTAAAGACGTTCCGCAATATTGGCCAATAAAAAATTTTTGCCCGGATAAGTGGGTTAAAAAAATAATATCTCGGAAAGGGGAGCCGAATGAACGTTTTTGACTTCATATTCGGGTTTATGAGGTCAAACTACTTCGGAAAAGTTTAAATTCATCGGTACTAAGCTCACTTAATTAACTTTATTTTTACTTATTATCATTCATTTTAAATCTGACTTCGGAATACGTTGTAGAATTGTAGAGGGATGTTTCTATTAGAATTTGGAAAATTTTAGAGCTATTTAAAATCATAAAAAAGAGTGCCATAGCATTTACAATGAACAAATTATATAAATACACTGTAAAACAAAAATGCACAGTCAGAATTTATAATAAACTGCAGTCATAGCACAGCGAAGAACTCAAAATATTTTATTATTTTTATTATTATTATTATTTATTCAGTAGTCATATTTAACAACATTGTAGAAGATAGATTGATTCATACTTTAAGAGTTTGGGCATAAATCAGTTTTGTGCCTCTCCTGAAAAAAAATTAATAGATGATATTGAATATAGGTCTCGAAATGTTCCTTTGTGGCATTTTTTTTTATTTTGGTGATTTCTTTTCAATTTTGTAAAGTTTTTTTTTAATTTTGGCGATTTTTTTTATTTTTTTTTTTTTAATTTTGGGGAATTTTATACAGTTTTGATGATGTTTTTAAATTCTTGACCTTTTTTTTATCTTCTAATATTTTTTTTTTTATTTTTAGAATCAAACCTGCGCTTTTATTACATTATAAACGTAACAATACCAGTTATGACCGTTTAGCGATCACACTCAAGTATGACCTTGAATGTAATGCAGCTAAATTGTAGCTTTCTTTCCTATTAGTTTTTCTGTTATTGTATATTATACTTACATGTGATTAATACTAACAAACACAAATATTCTATTTTAGATTTTTGTTTATTTTCTAATCTCCTCCGTCTCTACCGTCTCTATTTCACAATGTTGCCAGATTGACGTATGGTTTTTACGTTCAGTGTTGAAAACTTTTGCGGTTCAAGTTGAGACATCGCCACAGGGCAAATTTTATAATGTATTTTAGTACAGTGTTATATTAACATAATATAGACAGTCGCAATTAATTTTTAAATAATATGCATTTGACAAATTTTAATTTTAGAAATGTTGAGGTTAAGAAGAAGAAAACGATTTTTCTTTAAAAATTATAAACACTTAATTTTTTAAATCAGACTAGACTAGTTGTTGTTTGGCCAAGTATTTAAATATTTTAAATTAATTTATTTATTAAGGTAATACGGCCTAAAGTAACGGCTCCCAAATGGGACTCCGCTGAACCCCAGAGGTCCGTAAGAGTAATTAGAGGGGTCCCCCGAAGAGTTCCGACAAAATGATTGTTTAATACAAGTTAAAAATAAAATTCAAAATATTTTTGCAAAATAAATAAAATTAATAACACACAGTGAAATAAATTACCAAATTCAGTTTGTAATATTAAATACGACTCAAGCACATTTTGAAAATACAAAAAAATACAATGATGATTTTGTTGATTTTTTTTTGTAAATTTGAATTTTTGTTTTTAAAGAATTTTTATGTGAAAAACTACAATTATAAGATTTTTAAAAAAAAATTTGTTGGAAATAAATTTGAATTTAAAAATGAGGGTGTTTGAATTTACGAGTTAAATTGTAGGTGCCAACCGTTGTTTCTGTGCAGTGTTACAAATTGTAAAAATTTAATATACTTAAGTAAGCCTGGTTGAGTAAATCACTGTAATTTTCAGCATTTTGAATACACCCCTCAAATCTGAAGTTATAGATAAAAAAACATTTTCTCAAGACTCTACGGACTAAATATTTTTAACTTACAAGGGAGGTATTCCGACCCGAACTCGCAGATTTTAATGAACTTTGGATATGTTGTGAAGGAGTAAAACAAAAGACACACGTATTTTTTTTTTGTTGCCCAATCTCACGTTTAAGTGTTAAAATTTAAAACTAAATTAAACTTTTCTAAAACTTCGGGTTCTGATGAGATCTTTAGCCAGATCGAAATACTAGTATCAACCTAGCTAATATGTTTTGATTTGCTTTATTTTTGTAAATATACGGAGGTTGAAAGCTCGTTATAAATGAAAATAACATAAAAATAATCTCGATGTATATAAAAACAAAAAACTAATATAACTGTAAAAAATATTCTTTGAACCAGAGTACAAATTAAAATTTTTTTATATAAATAGAACATTTTGGTCTTCAAAGTTTAGTAACGTCATGATGCTTATTAGGAAAAGACCTAACCACCGTGCTTGATTACTAATAAGACAAGAATGGAGCAAAATTGATTATAATAGGTTTTTTGTTAAAGTTCTGCCTATTATGGAGGCTCTAACTTTTCTGAAACTTCGGGTTCTGATGAGATCTTTAGCCAGATCGAAATACTAGTATCAACCTAGCTAATATGTTTGATTTGCTTTATTTTGTAATATACGGAGGTTGAAAGCTCGTTATAAATTGAAAAAAAAAAAAACTAAATTAGTTTTTTTGTATGAAAACTCATCTTTAGTTTACCTTAACTAGATTTATTTGTACGCTGGGCTAAAGGGTTACTCAAGAAAACAAAAATTGTTTTTACCAATATTGCCTATATAGTGTACCCAGATTTGCCACATTTTTGAATTATTTGAATTATTTGAAATACATATAGGGAAAAAAGGCTCTTCGGGAAAAGTCGCATAAAAGCCGAGCGGTTTCGAATATTGGAAAAAGCTCAGACACCCCCTCGATTAAATTAAACAGGTATTGCTATGCATTATTTTAAGCTTAATACAACTAAAACTCCTTAATAAAACGCCAGATTTAATGTTACTCAGAACACATATTTTTTAAAAACAAAAATACTGAATGTCTTTGGGCATAATTTGTACACCAGTGAATGTGCCTTCAAAAGATCTTTCATTTGATAGCAACTTGTTTGTACATAGTTACTTTTAATAGACCAAAATAAAACGTAAAACGAAAAAACGTAAAATGGGGTCATTTTTGACCCCACTTAATAATGTCTTAACATAAGATTGGGCAGCTAAAAAAAACTATTTTTATTCTTTAAAACATATCAGAAGTTCTTTAAGATCTACCGGTCCTGGTAGAAATACCTCCCTTGTAAGTCAGTTTGAACCGATTTAAATTTTTTGAAAAGTTTTGAAAAGATTATTAGTTAAGCTTTCCAATATATATATGAAGGTCTTATTGTAAAAACATGATAAGCCACATTGACTGTTCTATTACTTTCCGCTGCTTTCTTGACATCCATTGATTAATATTTGATAGAAGTCTTGCTTAATTAATTATACAAGTGCCTTGAGAATAAACGTCCTGCAAAATAATATTTATTGCATTCTTTTAACCTTAAAAAGGCGAAAACAAACTAAAAATGAAATGTGGCTTATCAAGTTTTCACAACAAGCCTTTCATATATACGTTTATACTTTTAACAAACCCATGTGGAAATATTATCCAACATATTTAAATTTTCCAACTTTTTAAATTTTTTCAAATTTGGCTCCATTTTGGCTAATACTTTATTGAAACCTCTTTTTTTTCTTATATTTTCTTGAAAGTATATTTAATACTGAGTACAAAGAGTCATCTTTTGTTAAAATCGCTTAGAAATAGTTAAGTTTCAGTGGTAGAGATGACTGTATGTAGTTTTCTTGAAAACATGGATTTTGAAAAATTTTGAGTTATGACCCTTTTGTTGAACGAGTTCAATATGGAAAAAACTGTTTTTTTGGGTCCGCGAACCAGATGAAGTGCGTCAAGGGGTCTGTGAAGAAAAAAGCTAGTGGGACCGCTGGCCTAAAGTGCTAAGTGTAAATAAACAAGGTTTCTTTACGTTAATTTTAGAGATTTTGTTTTCACTTTTGGTGATTTTTTTGGTTATAAAACCTGGAAACTGTGGGTGCCACCTAATTCCTTTTCCTTAAATGGAAATTTTATTGGCAATAATTTCTTCCGTGTGTGAAATTTCTTTTAAATACATAAATGAAATAAACCAAAAAAACAAAAGCCGATATAGGCTTTTTATTCAAAGATCTACTCTCCAGCTTAAATTCAAAATCTCTAGTAGGGTAATAAAAATTTGGTATTGCCTTTAAATCATTTTTAAATCATTATGTTTATTTTAAACACATGATTGTCATGATTAAAATATTAACAATAATATTTCAAAGAAAGCTTTTTATGCTGATCATTACAATTGTTGTTAGTGTTGTTTGCAGAAAGCATCTATATGTATATAGTTAATTCAATGTTACCCGGTCATATATTGAAGTCAACTTTTTGTTGTGTTATTTAATGTTACTACTTTTTGGATTTGGGTAAACCTATTTTTTTCTTACCCTCTCTTGCTCTTCATATCATTTATTATTATGACTGTTTTCATTTCGATTTGTAGATGATCTCATATTTCATTAATATCAGCAACACCACCACCTTTACCATGAGCACCCTCGCCTTTATCACATTCAAATTGGTTTAAACATTTGGCAGCTATCATGAGTAGCGAATAATTGCATAATCTTTACAAAGATGCAAGATATTTTTATATTTCTTTTATTCAATATTAATTTTATTAAAATAAAATTTTAATTTTATTTTGGCTTAACCTGCTGCCTACATTTATCTGCAAAACATTAAACAAAAAAATGACAGAAAAACCTTAAAATTTGTATTTAATAATTGTGTAAATTGAACATTTATGGGAATTCTTAAGCAATGTAAACAAGGTTGTCACGTATTTATGCCAACAAAGTAGTTTTATCAGTTATGTTTAAATTTAATATTATAATGATAACCCCTCAGTTAAAATGAAGAAGAAAACAATTAAAATAACAGTACAAGAGGTTAAAATAACTTAATATTAGTTATAATAACTATTGATTTTGGCTTTGTGCGTGATTTCGATAAGATATTTTTGTATTCCATTGATGTTGTCTATAACTTATGGTTAATTATTTGTTTAATATGCGCACTATGTTTTTGTATTTTTAATTTATAATAACATTAAATAGTTCATTTAATGGTTATTATTAGTTATTTAAATGGAATTAGAGTAAGTTTGCCGAATTTTGTTTATATACTCTTAAGGTATTAGCTAAAGTTATAGTTTGTGTATGTGTCTTAAGTCTTTTGTTTATTTTTGTTAATGTTATTCAACTCTCAGTTAACAAGGCTAAATTTTTTTAGTGTATATTCCATAACTTAATGAATAGTTTAATTATATCATAAAAGGATGTCCCTTAAAAAATGATTAGTCGATTCTCGTTCATTACACTGCCCGTTTTATTGCAAATGGTTTCAAATGGAAAAATTCGATTTTTTTTTTTTGAAAAACGTTAAGTGGTTTTTATTAAAAATTCCCAAAATTCAAAATTTTGAAAAATTTAATTATTTATTTCATTTGTCCATGTAATAACTTAAAATTATTTAGATATGGAATTCTGACTTCATCGGATATCACTAACCCGGTATATTATAATTGTAGTAAATTTGGTAAATTACATTTTATTTTCAAATAACTTTAATGTTAAAAATACTCTTTGTTTCCAATTCGACACATTTTTGATAAATCGTGAACTAGCACTAATATAAAAAAAGTATTATGTAACCTCTGTTAAGTTAAATATTGATGTGATTACAAAATGATTTCTGCTTTAATATAAAAATAATGTTGCAGTAATTAATTTCCGAAACGTTTAGGATGTGTGCTCGAATTTTGTGGTCACTTGGTATTGGCACATTAGTGGAACGTTGTCTAAATAGGGGTTAACGTAGGGAAATCCGCCCCGTTGGCTACCAGACTAAACCACTAAAGAGAGGTTCGTTAAATTTGATATATTAGTGCCTTATCACAAGTAGAAGGGTTAAAGGGGGAAAAAGTTTCCAACTTGGAGGCCTGGAAAAAACGCTGAAGCAAGGAGCTTGAAAATTGGTATGTGGGTTTCTTATCTGGAGTAGGCACCTGTTTAGAGAAGATTTTTGGAAATTCTTACGGAGAGGGGGAAATAATTGCAAAGTCTCCCACTGTGAGGTCTGGCCAAACCGCTATAGCGAGGAACTTGAAATTCGGTATGTGGGTACCTTATTACGAGTAGAAATCTGTATAAACGTGATTTTTAAATGCGGCCTGCCCAAACCTCTTTGGCCAGAGACTTGGATTTTTAAATATATGTCCAGGATTGTGATAGGGTCAAAGTATTTAAAACTATCCATTCATTAACCGTTTAAGTGAGAATCTTGAGATTTGGTAAGTTTGTTCCGCATAGACATCAGCATTTTTGGTAATTTCTACTGGGAGGGCAAAAAATGTGTCCCTTGGCAGCCTGACGCAACCGTTTAAATTTGGTGTGTGGGTCTTTATTTAGCGTTGACATGCGCTAAGACGATGTTTTGGGAAAATCCTATAGGTAAAATTGTGAAAAATCTCCTCCTTGACGTAACTTATTAATATACATATTACTTTTGAAATTTTGCTCAGGAACATGGTAAAAATAGGTTCCTTGAAATACGACCCTAAATCACTGCTAAAGTTCTTTAGGAATTTAAATACTTTATTATCATAATTTATATTTATTTGTATTTATTATATGTTAAATAATAAATAAAATGTTAAATGTTGTTTTAAAAGGAATAATTTTCACCTTTAATGACCTATGCAATTCCTTTGAGGTGGAAATCTGAAACTTAAAACCACAAAACCTTCCACTTAAGAAAAAATAAATAAATTTATTAAGAGAAGACATTCCCTAAAATATAATGATTTTTCCATCTTAATATATTGTTAGGACAATATCCTAATAAAGAAATATAGAGTATGTCCTCGAACTTGAATAATTTTCATTTTTAACGAGCTTCAAACCTCCGTATATTTACAAAAATAAAGAAAATCAAACATATTAGCTAGGTTGATACTAGTATTTCGATCTGGCTAAAGATCTCATCAGAACCCGAAGCTCGTTAAAAATTAAAAATTTTCATTTTCATTGCACAATTAAGGGTCGAAGAAATAAAAAAATTAAATAATAAAAATGATATCAAACTGGTAAAAAAGACAAAGTACGGTCTTGGTTACTCCCCTTTAAATATTTTTTCTTTTATGAAAATTAAAATATATTCAAGTTCAAGGCCATACTATATATTTCTTTGTCTTAACAATTAATCTATAGAGTTTTTTTTGTTTTCAATTTATTAATTGGCCACTTTCCAGAATTTGTTGATGGTTCCATTTCGGGGATTTTCTAGGTCCCCATCATCAGAACAAGTTTAGAAAGCTGTGATAATCTCATTCACAAACTCAAACACTTATATATCTCATTTGTTAAAACAAATGAGAATTAAGTTGAGACTGAAAAAAAAATTTCCACTAACAATTAAAAAATTGAAAACATTTGATTTTGTATACACTCTGTACTTGACAGAGATATTATATACATTTTTCGTTTATATTCCACCTTTGTTACTTTTATTTAAAAATAAAATACAATGTTAGCGAGGGGAAATGCCGCTTGAATGGATATTCCAACAGGGCATTTATCCAAAACATTCATCGAAGTTGGCAAAGGCATGGTTTATTGACAACCATGTGAAGGTTTTGGGATGGCCTTCACAGTCACCAGACCTAAATCCTATCGAAAACTTGTGGGGCGAGGTTAAAAGATGTCTAGGGGAAGAATCTATCAAATAAAGATGAGCTGTGGACAATGGTTGAGACTGCTTGGAAGAATATTCCAGTGTTTCGCACAACGCATTACAGAGAAAATTCGTTTTTTTAGTCGAACGATTCGTATGTGGAACAAACTTCCCGCAGAAGTCTTCCCTGTTACTTACAATTTAGAAAAATTTAAATCAAATATCCACAAACACTACTCCCTCTTTCATCCTTCCCATACACTATTTTCCTGATCAATACAATACTCATGCAGTGCATATGCACTGCATGAGTAGGAGGTATCCCCTGAGTATTAGTTAAATTATAAAAAAAAAAAAAAAAAAAAACGACTTGTCAAAAGTTAGTTGACTCTATGCCGAAGCGCTGCTTCGCAGTAATAAAAAATATTTGCAGTTCTACTTAGTACTGAGGTAGTATAAGCAGTTATGTAAGCAATTATTTTATTAAACATCTTATTTATATTTTCTTTTTAATAATTTTAGGAGGTTTGTTTAGATGGCTCTATTTTTTTCACAGAGAAAATAATTGTATATACCGAATTTTTCTTATTTTAATTTTTACCAGCAATGAATTCAAATATTTAATTTATGTTTTTTTTTTATATTACAATAATACCTAATAAAAAACAACAAAAAAGTTTAAAGAAAATTATTATCTGTATAAATTTTTAAGTATTGAAATTGAGGTTTGGGGTGGCTCTATTATTTTTCACACCACTGTATTTTTTTTAAATTGTCATAATTAAAAAGCAGTTTTTTTTGTTTTATTAAAAATATATACAAGTGGTAAATTGTTAACATTATAGAATAAACACAGAAAACTAAAATATTTTTTTTTTTTTTTTGTGTTTGTGGTTATTTAAAAATATGTAAGCTAACGCTTCAAAAAATTGGGTGTTTAATTTGACAGTTCAAGTGATAAAAAAGTAAGCGTTGCGTTTTACACAATTGGCTTTTTCAAACATTGGAGTTTTAAAATAACGTAATAATCAGCTGTTGCAACGCGAGCAGTTACTTTTTTGAACGCGGTGATTTAAGAAATTCAAATAAGGCCAACGCAAGGTGAAGTGAGGCGTAGCGTTTTACAAAATAAGGGCATTAATGTTTGAGATATATAAGCGTTTGAGTTTGTGAATAAGGTTACCACTGCACACAGAAAAAAAATTTGCTATTTGCCAACTGAAATTCGGTTACTACGATTCAAATTCGGTTATTACGAATTTCAAACAGTTGGCACAACTTAATATTAGTTTTCACAACAAAGTTCGGTTAATTCAACAGAATTTTAGTTACAACACCCAAAATTTTCTGAAATCGAATGTAAATATCGTTTGTAGTAACTGAATTTATAAGTTGTTACACTTAATATACACTTTTCAATTCGGTTGGCACTTTATTTTTCTGTGTGTGCTTTCTAAATTTGTTCTGATGATAGGGACCTAGAAAATCCCCGAAATGGAACCATCAACAAATTCTTGAAAGTGGTCAATTAATAAATTGAAAATAAAAAACTCTATAGATTAATTGTTAGGACAATATCCTAATAAAGAAATATAGAGTATGGCCTTGAACTTGAATAAATTTTCATTTTCATAACGGAATTATAGGTCGAAAAACATATTGTTTATTTTTTTAAATAATAATTATAACAAATATTTGTTTTTTTTTTTTAACATGTGTGAAAATAAAAGGAGAATAAAAACAGAAAGCGTGTAGTGTATATCTACCAAAGGTAGAGCTTGCACATAACGAACAAGTTTTCAATTTATTTTTGATCAATGGTGATGATCTTTAACTTCGAGCTCATATATTTAGTGGGAAAACTAGGTAATATGAATGTTTGATGTTTTGCATGGGATTGTCACTTCTTTCAAAACGTGTTCTGATGATGGCAACCTAGAAAGGTCGAAAAAACATAATTTTTATTTTTAATAAAAATTATATCAAACGTGAAATTACGTGTACCTAAATTCAGCCACAAATGATGATATTTGCGAAAGTTATTATTTTAACAAAAACTTTCATTACAGTGAATGCCTGACAAATATTTTCAAATTTTTTTTTTAAAAATGTCCACATTTATGCATGATTTTTTGTAGTCCTCTGTTATTGTAATAAATATTTTTTTTTTCGCTGCTTTCCAAATAAAACTTAAATTTTTGTAAAAATATTCATCAAAATATCAAGTGCCACCGAAAATATACTTGCGTGCCACGACTAGCACTCGTGCCATAGTTTTGCCAGCATCACTTATACCACACCCACATTATCAAACTGTTGCCTTAATGAAATATTTTTAATTTCGCCACGTGTATATGAAAAGTATGTGTCTTAAGTCTTTTGTTTTTCAATGTCCTTTAATCGATTAACGTCATGTTTTTAATATTGTTAAACATTTCCTTATTGATAATCTTAATTTATGATTAATTTCATCTCTACCACAATAATTTGAGGTTTGATAAAAGTTACAACCCATTATTGTGCGTATTGTGTCAAGTGAGTATAAATTGCATAATAATAGGAAATCATAAAAATGTGTTTTTCTATGAAACGCACCATGAGAAAAAAAAACACAACACACTATGCACTGTTAATAAATGAAAAATAAATCACCTGAAAAACAACCTCAATATATATAAAACAATGTAACATAGACAAGTTGACCAAAAAATATAAAGTTTTTTTTTTTTTTTTGGTGTGTGTAATCAATAATAAGGAAGTGCTTTATGCTACACAACCACACAACTTCAGAAACAACATAACGACAGCATTACCAAAAGTTAAACATGTATGAACAGACAATACTCTAATTTAGTTTAGTACAGCGAACTAAGAAAATGATGGAAAAAAGCAAAAAAAAAAATCTGGTAAACGACTTTTTAGTAACGTAAAAAAATTGAAATATAAAAATATCCTCGTTTTATAAAATCGAAAGGAGAGTGTGTTTTTCTTTACAATTTCTTTTGAAGTTGGTGTCTTTTTTAATGGCAACCACGCATTTATGGTAACTTGTCTTTTAAAGGCATTAAATGAATTCAATGGAACATGTGTGGCTGGCTAGCTGGTCGATCGTTTGGGGATAACAAAGACGCATGCCAAAAGCTTTTTTGTTTTTAGCAGACACTTTCAATTTATGTATGCTATTTTTTTTTTTTTTGGTTGATACCACTGTTTTCAAATTATTCAAATAGTTTCATTTTTTTTTCTTCGTTATCATAAAATGCCATCAAAATTGCATAAATGTATATGTTATATAGCAGTTATATGTTACACTTTGGTATTATTTCAATAGACTAAACCAGATTTTTGTTTTGCGAATTGTCGCATTCATATTTAAACTAAGGCAAATTAAAAAGAATGTCAAAAACTATTTCTCTATAAATGGAGTGGAAATGTACTCTTTTGACCACATAACAAATATTAAATAAAGTTTAAATTATAATGCCAACTCCTAGTTAGAGACTGGTCATCAACAAATGATGCGTGTTATAAGATTTTGCGTTTATTTCCGTTTATTCAGACTTTTCAGGTTGACATTTCTGCACACAATATGTTGCATATAACAACTTATACATTAGGGTGTCCCCGAATAAAAGAAGATTAGGAATACCACTCAATTGATGTATATTAAAGAGCTGAATATAGGAATAATAAGTTAAAAAAATTTGAAGTGGATCTTCAGTTACCTACCAGCTGGCGCAGATTCAGGAAAAGGTTTTGGGGAGGGAACTTAGAGTATTTTTAAATAATTTTTTAATCTTTTTTACATTTTTATATTTAAAAATATTATTTTGGGGGGGGGGGGGGGGGGGTTCCATTTTCCCTACCTTCCCTGGAACCGCGGCTGCCTACCAGCGATTGAAGTTGCCGGTTTTAGTGCATTTTGAGCACAAAAAAAGTTTCCCCGACGAAAAAGCTTTTATATATAGTCATATATAGCTGGATAAACCCTGATATGATTATATATAATTACATATGTGGCCATATGTAACAATATATATTTACATTTCATACACTTAGAATACCATGTAGGTAAAGACCACTGCATATGTACGAATAGTTAAAAACAAACGAAATTTCACTTGATGAAAGGACGACTTACATTTCAGTAAATACAACTAATATTGCCATTTGTTTTTTAATGTTCAATTAACCACAATTGTAGTAAAAATGAAAAAAATATATTAGTAAACAAACATTTATTTGTTTTATTTTTTTTAAATTAAAAAAAAAAAACTATGTAAAATGAATGTAAAATCATAATACAGTAATTTGATTGTGGTTTGTTTTTTTTTTTTTAAATGAACTACAATTGTAGTCAAAACTGAAATTTCTTCTACTAATGACTGTTTTTTTTCATTTAAAAATAAATGTACTGTATTTCAACTCAAACAACTACACATATTTACAACAAAGTTCTCTTAGTGTATTTATGTTTAGGAAAATTTTAAATTTAGTGCTATATATCATCATATATTGTTATATCTCATGTATATATAAGTTAATGTTTATCTCATCATATATACTTGATATAGCTAAATATAAGATCATATATGTATCCATTAGGGTGCGGCGATTAGTATGGAAGAAAAAAAATCTTAATGGGCGCTTCGCGTTTCTGATTCTTGGGATTGTACTGATCAAAAAAGTCCACTAGACCATACGTCTACGGTGAAATCGAGCTTCCAGATTTTGACTTTACTGCAAAAAAGCCCTATTTTGAAACTAAAAATTAACCCCTTAAACCCCACTCACAAATATGATTGATGCATTAATCTGCTAGAGAATCTTCCAAGAAGAGATTGATACCATAATCTTGGATAAGCTCCTCCTACTTCCTGAGATATGTCCATCCCACACATTGTTACTTTCACAAAATACGGCTAAAAAGTCAAAATCTGGAAGCTCGATTTTCACCGTAGACGTATGGTCTAGTGGACTTTTTTGCTCAGTACAATCCCAAGAATCAGAAACGCGAAGCGTCCATTATGATGTTCAAATCGCCCCACCCTAGTATCCATGTATAAATATATTTAAGTATATATGATATAATGAAACCAAACAAATTCAATCACTTTTATATATACCTAGCAAAACTAATTGGATCCCAAGCGCTTCTAATTAAGCATTTTCATCAATGAATTTAACAAAGGTTTGTCATAGGCAGGAAACATTTCGATTTGATTCTATGGATGTTCATTATCACGACTAACTTTTTTAAAGGCTATTTAGACAAATAAATTTCCTTGAAATCTCTTCTTAAGTTTCATATAATAACACTTATATTGCTTAAAAACAAATTCCAAGGAAAATTATATGCCTAAATAGCTTCCAAAAAGTTAATTAGGAAAAAGAACATCCAAAGAAGCCAATTGGAATGCTTTCACCCTATGACAACCCAATGTTAAATTCATAGAAGAAAATCCTTAATAAGAAGCACTTTGGGTAATAATATGTGACATTACATATTGACTAATTTCTAGGCTGGCGTACTGTAAGGTCTTGAAATTAGGGCATTTCATTTCTCCCAGAAATTTAGAATTTTTGCCGAGATGTGGAAGAAAGAGTAGAAATAAAACCAAGTATTGTGTGGTAGAAATTTATAACAATTTATTAAATCCACACTAAGGATGTTATGTAGGTAAAGACAACAGCAAATGTAGTCAAAAAGAAATGAAATTTCACTTGAAGAAAAGACGACTAACATTTCATTAAATTCAACTAAAATTTGTTATTTGTTTTTACTTTTCAAAAAACTACAACAATTGTAGTAAAAATGGACCACATGTGTTAGTAAAAAAGAAACAAACATTTATTTTTTTAAATAACATAAAATGAATGTAAAATCATAAAACAGTCATTTGATGTGGTTTGTTTTTTTTTAATAAACTACAAGGTTAGAAAAAAAATTAAATTTGTTCTACAAATGACTGTTATTTACATTAAAAATAAAGAAACTGTATTACAAACCAAACAACTACACTCACACGATTTTTTCCGTAAAGACTAATGAATATACACATTAAATTAACTGAAAATCAGTTAAAAAAGAACTACTTACTTTTCGTTTAAAACAATTGTATTTTTTTAGTTTATTTTCAACTGTTGAAAAATTAATCGATAAAAGCAATAGATTGTTTTCGTTATTTCAATACTTCTATATAATATAATAATATAACATAATAACTTTTTGTTTTAAATAGAAAATTTTAACTGAATATTTTAACTATTACCGAAAGTCCGTTTTTTTTGTTTATTTTGTTTATTGAATAACAGACAGAAAAGTTAAAAAATATATTTTTTTGGTAATTTAACTGTATATTCCATTGAAACATTAAACTTTTAAATAACCGTTTAACTTTTATGGAAAAGTTCTTGTGAGTGTACATATTTTAAAAGCAGAAGGGGCATCTTAGAGATAAGTGTTTACCTTGAGAAGGTTGAAGAAGAATTGAATGATAAATAGTTTTACATGACCGTCACTTTTAACTTCCTCACAGTTACTGTTCAGTGGCAAAGAACGACTTACGATAGTTTTTTAATTCACAATAGATTTTCTTATTGGAAATAATTAAAATTAAAGTAAATAATACTTAAGTTGGTTACAATTCAAATGTTTAAAAATTATTCGGTTATAAATCTTAATTTAAGGTTAACTGTATAAACCGTGTTTATACACATATAATTATACATAAATATACACTCCAAAAAAAAGTTAGTAAAGTCAGCTAAAAATTTGTCTGAGTCATCAAAATTTTAGTTAGGAGTGTGCTTCAAAACATTTCTAATGTCAGCAAAATCGTTTGCTGTAAATCAGCGAGCTGATTTTTAGCAACAAAATTAGTAGATTCAGCAAAAATGTTGCTAACACTTAGTGGATTAGAAATTAAAAAACCCTTGCTAAAAATTAATAAAAGTTTTGCTGAATATTAGTAGACTGAAAAAAAAGAAAAAAAAATTTAAAAAAATAAAATTTTTGTTAATTTATTTGCTGAAAATCATAAATCATATTTTTCTGATTCTTTTAAAAATAATTTAAAATACGTTACAAAACAGAAAAATGTTCATACTCCCATATTGACGACATGAATAAATGTCATATCTAAAAAAATAGAAATAATTATATATAACATAAACAAAATTATCTTTACACTACTAACATCAATGGTTGTCTAACTGATGCTATCTTTTAAAGGAACGCAAATGCCTTAACAAAATATAACATATAGAACACTTTTTTTGCAATAAGAAAAAGGAAACAGAAAAATCTACCTAAGATGTGTGTCTTTGTCTTTCGCTTTATTCTGTCTACCTGCTGTATATTTGTTTGCAATTTGACCACACTAAATTATTAATCTCTATAAATATTTAGTTTACAAATACACATTTAATCTTTATTAGATTTAAATATTTTATTTTGTCTGTTATTTAATTAATAGATAATTACTTTCACAAGCAGGTGGCAACGCAAAACTTAAGTTGTTTGAATCCAGAACTTTGTTTTATGTATGAAAAACAGGTACAAAAATCTTCCATGGTTGATTTTTTATATGCCTTCACTACAACATTCTGTCATGCCGCGACATTTAATTCATTCTGCGTATACACTATTATTGTCGTCTACACTATTAATGTGCTAATCAGCACAATTTTTTTTAGCAAAATAAATTAGTAAAACATTAGTAAAATATTAGTAAAACATTAGTTCAAGTCAGTTAAGGTAGAAATTTGAAAATACAAATTCAAATTGGGTTTATGCTAGATGTAAAGAAATTTCCGGACAAGCTGAAGATCACTGGTTCGAGTCCAGTTCGCGGCAGAAGATTTTTTTTTTTATAAAATAATTTTAAAATAATATATTAATTTTTTAATAGTTTTGATAGCTCTTATAAAATATTGAGATGATACACATCTATTTTTAGACAAATATTTAAATTTGAAACTAGAAAATATTCAAGATTGAAATTTAAAAAAACATATTTAAATTGGGTTTGGGCTGACAAAGGGAAGAACGCCGGTTCGATCCCAGTTTGATTCATATAATTATTTTATTAATTAAATAAATTTTGTTGAATGCATTTGAATCTATTTATAGAATATTATAGTCCATGCTATATGGCAGTGAAACTTGGAAAGTAACGAATACTATTTCAACAAAATTACAAGTATTCATAAATAAATGCTTAAGGCGAATACTAAAAATATTTTGGCCGTTGCGTATAAGTAACCAAGATTTGCTGCAAACGTGTAACATGAATCCAATTGATGTTGAAATTCGGAGAAGAAAATGGAAATGGATCGGGCACACCCTTAGAAAAGAAATGCTGATATCGCTAAGGTCTGCTTTCAATGGAACCCGCAAGGATCAAGAAACAGAGGTCGCCCAAAAATCACTTGGCGAAGATCAGTTGAAAACGAATTCAGAAGCAAAGGGATGACATGGCCTCAGCTAAGAAACCTTGCCCAAGATAGAATAAGTTTTAGAAATTTTGTTCAGACCTTATAGAGATAGTTCTTAAATTCCTGTAAAGAAAAGAAAAAAAGAAAGAAAAAAAAAAAAAATTTGTTTGTTGTTGCTAGAAGCTCCAATGGGAGTAATGTAATTATATTAATTATAAGTACATTAACTAAAATAAAAAAAAAAAAAAAAAAAAAATAGTCCATAAACATAAAATATTCAATTGTTACAATAAAAATTCGAAATTTGTAAATAAATGTCGGTTGTTACGATAGTATTAAAATTTAATAATAGTAATTGAAACCACAAAAATTCGGTTGGCAAAAAATTCGGTTGCAACTACAAAACTATTTCCTGTTTGCAATTTAAAAAAAAATACATATTTTTTAAAAATGAGCCATATTCTGCCGAAATTCGGCACGTGCTAACGTTTTACAAAAAAACAAAAATCATTATTTTACTTTTGCCATTTGCAATAAAACTGCAGGGTGTAATGAACGAAAATCGCCAAATCGGTTTTTAAGGGACCTCCTATTATAAATGTATTTTCATTTAAAATCTCTTCCTGTTTTGTATTTGTCCACTTTGTCAACTAAAAATATAATTACCAAAAACTGCAACATCAACCAAACTACCCAAAATTTAAAACACTATCCAGCCACTAGTCAGCCGGACCCATCCGTATAAACATAATAGTTTTAAATTGCCTTAAATGTCTATTCATATCAAAAAGAAAACCTGTTAATATGAGTAGTATCAACCATATGAGTATAATATATTTAAAAATTTTCTTAGTTTTATAGTCTTCCAAAGTATACAAGAGTAGTCTTGTATTGATATGTTGGACCACACCATTTCTGGAATAGTTTTTGTTATTTATGTTTGAGTTTATGTTTATCCTATTATAATTTATTAGCAAAAGTAGTTAATTTCCGTTTTTATCGTTTAAATTAAGGCAATTTGTAACTGTACTACTTAATTTAATAAAAAATGTGTTAAATCCTTCCTATTTTAGTTCATTGAGTGTTGAAACTTTATATGGAAGTTAATGGAAATATTAATATTGAAGTTTTACCTTAAATATGATATTTGTTTATTTAAAAAAACAAAAGACTTAAGATACAAACTTTTTATGTAATTTATGTACATTTAGAGGGGTAATCGCTTAAAAGGTTTCAAAATACTTTAAGAAGCGCCTAAAAGTCAGATTATACAGACTTTTTTTCTTAAAAGGTTAGTATCCCGACGAGGACTTCTCAGAACTTAATGAACTTTGGATATGCCGTAAAAGAGAGAAATCTAAAGGACAAGTGTTTTTAAGGTTCCCAGTCATATATTTAGGGAATAATAAGTGGGGTCAAAAATTACGCAATGTTTCGTTTTTCGAATTATTTCATTCTATTCTAAATTTGCTATCAAATGATAGCTTATTCTAGTTATTCAAAAAACGTGTTTTAAGTGACACTTAAACTGGCGCTTTATTAAGGAATTGTAGTTGAATTTAGCTAAAAATTATGTATATTAATGCCTATTTAATTTAGTCGAAGGGATGTCCGTTATATGTACTGGTTTGGCTTTTATGCTACTTTTTCCGAAGAGCTTCTTTCCCATACACTCAAGGAACTTCTGCTGTAAATATTGTTAGTTGTTTGAGTTGTAATTTAGTATATTTATTTTTAAGTGAAAAAATATTCGTTTGTAGCATTGTAAAAAGCAGTTTTGACTACAATTGTAATTTATTTAAAAAACCAAACCACAGGTAATTGCTGTATTATGATTTTACATTCATTTTATACAATAGGTTTTTTTTTTAATTAAAAACGTAAAACAAATAAATGTTTGTAAAAAACAAATGACAACTAGCTAACTGCAACTAGCATTTTCTGAAATGTAAGTCAAGTGAAATTTTGCAGTGGTCTTTACCTAAGTGTATATTTCAAATATTTCAAAAAGCGTCGCCACGATATAGGCCATAGTGTTATCAACATTTTTTGAGTACTTTAACCCAGTGTGCAGATAAATCTAATTCGGGTAAATTTCAGAAATGTTTTCATACAAAAACATGTTAATTTTCTGCTCATCTTGAACATATTCAAAGTTCATTCAAATCCGCGAGTTCGGGTTACCGCCTTTGTTAGAAGGAGTTCTCAGAGCCACAGAATATTTTCTATGGAAAATCCCCAATTTCGCAATAATTTCATTCAGATACAAAAAAACTATGGTCGAAACTCCCTAGGATTTGATTCTGGTGAAATAAAACCAATATACACCTGTTTTTTAGGCATAACTCAAATAAAGGAGGACAGAACCTTTAGTTTGCTTTTGTAGTGCATCCATCCATAATTTTTAAAAATAAATTTTCAGATAGTAATTATAATAAAAGCTTTGTTTACAAAAACACTACTCTGAAAGAATTATCTGTATGTTATTAATGACATTTTGCCTTTTATTGCAAGTTTTCAAAAATGTTTATGAAAAATATTACAAACATTTTTCTAAATTAATATAAAAATTATAATCAGGATAACACAGGAAGAAGTTATTAGACACCAGTCGAATGGAATGCAATTTCTTGCCAGCTACAACCTTTATCAACAATCTTCGTACTCTATAGTGTTAATTTTAAATATCTCTTATTTAACTCACAAAATCAAAGCAAATAACAAACGTGAATTAACTGATATTTTTATTATTGAGTTAAGACGAAATTTACGTATTTTATTATCCATAATTACATATGCCAAATCAGCTAAAATTTAATGACATGTTTTCTCTATTTTAAAGCAAGTTAAGACGTCAACCCAAGATTTTACTTGATTTACATATCGCTATGGGGAATGGGACCGGTCCTGCGTGTGCCACAGGATCGGTCCCTTCGTGCCAGAGACCGGTCCTCTGCTAAACCTTACCCGATGTAAACAACTGGCAACTTTAACATTGGCTTGTCATAGGAGGGGGTCATTTGTCCTGCTTTAAACCACATAGTGGCATACCACAGGACTAACCAATGATGGGCATACCACAAGACTGTCGCAAAAGTGCCATGTCGTATAAAATAAACGAAAACTAAATAGCTTCCAATGGGTAAAATTCTGGCCAACTGGCTTTTTCTTGTTAATAAGCATCCTGGTTAAGTGGTATGTCCTCCCTTTACCATTCGCAGGATTGGCAATTTTAGGACAATTGACACTGCTTAACCAACTTCAGTATTAAATTATACCAGTTCTGTGATAAGTCCTTCTTTTAGGTCAATTGACTCCTCGTTCCCCATAGGGATGTTAAACATATTAACCCTTTGTGGTGTATAGGGAATAGTTTTTGAGCTCTGGTGTAAAATTTGTTTAGCTTGTCTGATTATTAAGATATGGGCAATTTAAATTTATTTCTAACAAATGAACTCTCCCAGGGGAGAAATCCGATATTCCACGGATTTCTCACGCAAAAAATAATTTTTTCTATCCCCCTTTTAACCAACTTAATTTGAGATTGGACCGATGAAAAAAATATCATGTTACAGGTCACTTATAATTTTTGAGCCTCTGAAATGATCTTGCTAAATATTTTCGGTAAATGCGATTAAACGCAATTTGTATAAATATTATTTAAAATATTATTAAATTTGAACCGCAGACTTGTTTTATCGTTAAAGTTCATTAAACCATAACAAATATGAAAGAAAAGAAAAAATAATTGACAATGATGACGATGCTAATATCTTAAACGCCCTTCACTACGCAAGCTGCATTTATTTAAAAAAAACCTCCTTTCATCATTTTATTTCACATGTAAGACGTACACAACATAATGGGTGATCAATTAAAACTAGTTTGCCGTATTAACTTACACAATTGCCATAGTCTGTGAGGTAGTTGAAATATTATATAATTGAAATCAAAAAACATATTCAACTATTTGCAGAAATCCTTTCCGGTTTTTCTATTTCTATTTGGTCACCTATTCATGTCTTCAGACATGTTCGTATTTGAGCATATGATGGCCAAGAGCAATGCCACGCGACGATCAACTGCCGCATGCATGCATGAATATAATATAAATGCAATATATTTGTATATGGTCAGATTTAACGGCAATCAGTGTAATATTTAAAGCACTTTGCAACATAAATAGTTGATGATAGGGGTAACAAACGGGACTGATTTTCATAAATCCCGGCATTCGGGATTTTTTAAACTCCAATCCCAGCATCCCGGGATTTTTGGGGATTTCGGGACTATTTTTAATTATAAAACACAAACAAAAACTATTAACTCATGGACCAAGTGTTCTGTTTTTGACCCAATATTTTTAAACAGTTATATTTTTTTAGTGATAAAGATAATTAAGTGGTTTATAACCTTAATCTAATTCAACATCTTCACTAAAAGCGTGAATAAAAAACATGTGGAAAATTGTTGCTCAGAGTTGCCAAATAATTATTTGAAAAAATCAATTTTTACATTATTTGATGGGACCTTTTTCAAAAACTATTTAAAAATATTTATAGAACAGCCGTATCTTATATATTTTTGATTAATATATTGATATGAATTAGTTTATCAATTGTGTATAATTTTTGTAAATCTGACCGATCGGACTATGCATTTTTCAAATCCAAAAAGTCTAAAATATTTCAAAATTTATTCCGCTTTAACTTAAAAGTTTGATTATTATGATTATGTTTTTTCAAACTTTAATAATTTTCATTTTCATTATACAAAAATAAATATAAACATTATGCCAGGGTTACCATATGACAATTTAAAAAATATGTTCAAAATACACGATAGTTTTCCAAAAATTTTAAAAATCGGTTAATTAAAAAAAAATTTCATTTATTTCTGAATAAAGATTTGTTTGCAAATTAAAACAAAATTAAATTTTTTTTAATTCCTTTAACCGTCCAGGATTTATATTACATTAAAGTTTCAACTTTGTTTGCAAATATTTTCATTAGAGAGCTCTTTAAGGCAAAACAAATTTAAAAATTTCTTTTTCTATATATATCTGTAAATTTGTCGAATAAAATAGTAAAATCCAAATAACGGGTTCCAGAACAACTTATACTGTATTACAATAAGTTCGAATTTCAGTTCTACAACCGACTCTTTTTGTATGGAGTTTGTCCTATTTAAAACAGGTTCTTTACCTCCAAACAAGAACAGGTTGCTTTTAGAACCGGTTCTAGAACCAGTTATAGAACTGGTTCTGGTACAGTGAAACCTTACATTTTGACTCCCAGGAACCTGCTCTAGAACAGGTTATATGCAACCGGTGGAAAAGAAGCTGTTCTAGAATAGATTCTGGGGTAACCAGTTCTAAGAAATGTTGCTGGGTGGTAGAAAAATGTCCAGCGGATCTAATCTTGCTTATATCATAATTTATGATAAAAGATCAAAAAATAAACTTTTGTTTATAATGGCTTATCGTTATAAAAAATAAATTTTTTTAATAATCTTAAAAAAACACATAATAATTCTTAGAACTTATCAGTTTATTAATACAAAATTATTTTAATTAAGTCATTTCATAAGGTTAATTATTAAATAATTTCAATGTTTCTTTAAAGGAGAATTTATTGCATATTAAATATTTAGTTATTAAATGTTATGGCAACCAATTCAATTAATTCAAATTATATTTAATTAATGAAAATGAAAATTATTCAAGTTCGAGGCCATACTCTATATTTCTTCATTAGAATATTGTCCTAACAAATAATCTATAGAGTTTTTTTTTTTCAAATTTATTATTTGACCCCTTCAGGAATGTGTTGATAGATCTATTTCGGGAATTTTCTGGGTTCCCATCATCAGAACACGTTTTGAAAGCGGGTAACAATCCCATGCCAAACATCAAACATTCATATGAACTAGTTTACTCACTACATGAGAACTAATATACATATGAGTTTGAAGTTAAAGATCATAACCATTGATCAAAAAATATTTAATTTAATTACTATAGAGACAATAAAATGTGTTCTATATTTTTGAATTTTTATAAACGAATGAAAATTTTATTAAAGTTTTAAAAATCAAATACAAAAATAAATAAAAATATTATTTTTCAATGTTATATTTTGTCACCACAATTATTTTTGTGAAATATTACTCGCAGAAAAATAAAACTGGGGGAATATTATCGAAGTGCTTAGGCTATTCAAATTACTCGGGTTTGTTTCTGTTCGAGTAAACGAGTAACTCGATTTGAGGCTTTTAACTACTCGATTAATCGAATAAGATTTTAAAATTACTCGAGTAACTCGAATATTTTCAATAGTTTTATTTAATTAATTTTTACTTAAAAGTAAATAATGAGACACAAACCATATACAAAATCAGGACTTTCGAAATTGTTTTATGTCAAAATTTAAAAATTACCAGAATCTTTTATAACAATATACAATTAAAGAATTTATTTCGTTTCTTTCGTTTTTATAAACTTTTACTTTAAGAGCGCATTAGGGATATAACTATATATAAGGTCGCGCAAAAATAACCTTCCGATGTTTTTTTTTTTATTATGTATTTATTATGTATATCATTTTCTGAAAGGAGGATTACTTTTGCGCCACCTTATGTAATAAAAATAACAAGGCAGAGCAGTTCATGGCTTGGAAAAATATAGAGAAAAATTATATTACGATTTCGCCGTAGCCAAAAAAATTGAAGTTTGGAAGAATGATTTTTTTTTAATTTATTTTTTATTTTTGCCAAATAGGTGATTTTGAACGTATGTGTTCAATATAGATCCGAATGCAAGAAAATACTGAAATCAGAGCTGAAACTTTAAAAAATTATGATGAATTTAAATCTATTCGAATTTTGCAAAAAAAAAATTAATCTTATTTTGATAGTAGTTTTGCGATTGTTGAGATTTTGTATTTTTTGTTGAATATTTATATAATTACAAATTTCGCTTAATATCTGGAAATCGGACATTTTGGTCTTAAATTTGTTTATAGTTTCTATGTCTATATAATCTAAAGGCAGAATTAGTTTGTACGTTCTGTTCTGTTACGAATCAGCTGTTTTGTTTCTGTTCAATTGAAAGTCTGTATGTGTGGTTAGTTTTCACTTTGTCGTTCTGTTCTGTTGCGGACAATTCTATTGAAAATAGAATTCAACGTTAAGTGACAGCCTAAAGTGCATATGTATTGGTTTGTTGTGAAATTTTTTTTTCAATATTTGAATCAGGAATGATAAATTTGGTACTATAGTACTTTTTATTGTACTATTTGAACCTCAAATGTACCATGATACTCCTATGACTCATTTAGTACGATTTACAAATTTGTCTATATATGAATTTCTTGGTCCCTTTAAAATTCAATAATTATTAATTCGATTTGCAGTCCCATATGAACAATGAATTAATTTGGAACCAAACGCTGTGAATTAAATCACATGAATTCACTGAGTGCGACTGATTACAGATGATTATATTAAAGTTTTAGTAATCGATTAAACCAATTATTGAATTCAATCACTAAGGGTTATAATTATTATTAACTAATTTTGATTTTCAAAAAGTAAATAATAAAAATCTTATAAAAATGTAAAATTGACTATTAGCAGCGTGTTTTTAAAATCGAATGAGTTCACGAACAAATTTGTTTGCAACCAATCACAAGGATTGAATTCGCAAAAAACTGTGAGAAACGTAATTCAATACAGCAAGATATTAATAGCACATTCAAAAAATATTTAAAATTTGGTGAATTTAAGAAAAATCTCAAAATTTTAATAATTTTTTAAATCAATATCGGCTAATTTTCTTAGTACGCACTGCTCATTTTTACATAGATTTATGTACATTTTTTCTGAAAAGTTTGGTATTCCAAATGAGCAAAATCGGTCCAGCGGTTCAAAAGTAAAGAGTGACAATATGAAAGTACCTCTAAATTTTCCTTAAAAATTGGTGTATAATGCACTGTATATTATTAGAATTCATTGTAGTGTCTGGTGTATAAAATATAACGTCATATTTTTCCACCAGAAGCTAAGAGTTGAATATTATTTAAAATTTAGGGCAAATTATTTTTTCTACACAAAAAATTTTTTTTTCACCTTAAAATTTCGTTTTCACCTCTTAAAATATTTTTTTTTTTGATATATTTTTGTTGTTTCATTTGTAATTGTTCATTTTGGAGGGTACAAAGATAAAAATTGGTAAAACCAAATTTATGCATGCACTTTTTGTTTGTTAATTTATATTTAAATTTTTTTTATACTTTTAATGCCGAAAAAGTACTATTTTATATGCAGGTTGGTACTATTTAAATTCGCATTTATCATCCCTGATTTGAATGTTTTTGTTTGGATTTTCTTTTAATTTTTAAAACAGCTGATTCCTTTCACAGAAAAAGTAATTATAAAATATTACCTACAGAACAGAACGACACAGAACGGCAACAGAAAGTAACAACTAATGAGGCCTTTACCCTTATTTAAGTACAATAATGTCTGTTATTTTCAAGGATATTTTAAAAATATCTTTAGGAATTTGCTAAAAATGTGATATTTTAGACAATGGCCGGGATTTATATAAAGGGTGGTTAAATTGTAAGGGCCGATGTTGAATGTGAACCACACCTAAACGCCAAATTTTTTTCCGAATTTTATTTGACATTTCTCTATTTCAGACTTACTCAATTTGAACCATGGAGAGATACACAATCCAACAACGTGTTAAAGTTATCCAGAATTATTATGAAAATGGGCGTTCAAATCAAAATGCATATCGTACACTTCGTGATTTTTTGGTCAATTTGATCGTCCAAATGTGCGTACAATCGCAAAAATCGTGGAAAAATTCGAGCAAACCGGGTCTGTAGAAGATGTGAGAACACCAGTGCATGCTCGTACAGCTCGTACTGCAGAAAATATTGCTGCTGTTCGCGATAGTGTGGCTGAAGAGCCGTCCACCTCAACTCGTCGTCGTGCCCAACAATTGCACCTCTCACGCTCATCGTTGATGAACATTATGCATAAAGACTTGCATTTACACGCTTACAAGGTGCAATTGGCTCAAGAACTAAAGCCTCTTGACCATTCCAAACGTCGTGAATGGGTGGCAAGAATGGCAACAGTGGTGGCAAGAAATGGCAACAGTGGATGATCAATTTTCGAAGAAAATCATCTTCAGTAATGAGGCACATTTTCACCTCAGTGGATTCGTCAATAAACAGAATTGCCGCATTTGGGCGAATGAGAATCCAAGAGTGATTGTCGAAAAACCAATGTACCCACAAAGAGTGACTGTTTGGTGCGGTTTATGGGCTGGCGGCATCATCGGGCCGTATTTTTTTCCAAAATGAGGCCGGTCAGGCAGTTACTGTGAATGGTGTTCGCTATCGTGAGATGATAACGAACTTTTTATGGCCCGAATTGGAAGATATGGATGTGGACGATATGTGGTTTCAGCAGGACGGTGCCACTTGCCACACAGCTAACGAAACAATGGCTCTTTTGCGCAACAAATTCAATGGCCGTGTTATCTCACGTAATGGCGATGTCAATTGGCCGCCAAGATCATGTGATTTAACACCGTTGGACTTTTTTCTTTGGGGTTATTTGAAAGAAAAGGTGTACGTCGATAAGCCAGCAACAATTCAAGAGCTAAAGGATGAGATAATTCGGCACATTAATGGCATAGAACCTCCATTATGCCTCAGCGTCATCGAAAATTTGGACCATCGGATGGAGGTGTGCCGCCGTGGTCGCGGCGCCCATTTGGCCGATATTTTGTTCCCTACATAATTGAGTAATACCAATATATCATAATAAAATAAAATTACAATAATTTCCTAAATAGTTTGTGTTTTATTCAAAATCAACATCGGCCCTTGAAATTTAACCACCCTTTAGATCCGAATGCAAGAAAATACTGAAATCAGAGCTGAAACTCTAAAAATTATGATGAATTTAAATCTATTCGAATTTTGCAAAAAAAAATTAATCTTATTTTGATAGTAGTTTTGCGATTGTTGAGATTTTGTATTTTTTGTTGAATATTTATATAATTACAAATTTCGCTTAATTTCTGGAAATCGGACATTTTGGTCTTAAATTTGTTTATAGTTCGATGTCTATATAATCTAAAGGCAGAATTAGTTTGTACGTTCTGCTCTGTTACGAATCAGCTGTTTTGTTTCTGTTCAATTGAAAGTCTGCATGTGTGGTTAGTTTTCACTTTGTCGTTCTGTTCTGTTGCGGACAATTCTATTGAAAATGGAATTCAACGTTAAGTGACAGCCTAAAGTGCATATGTATTGGTTTGTTGTGAATTTTTTTTTCAATATTTGAATCAGGAATGATAAAGTTGGTACTATAGTACTTTTTATTGTACTATTTGAACCTCAAATGTACCATGATACTCCTATGACTCATTTAGTACGATTTACAAATTTGTCTATATATGAATTTCTTGGTCCCTTTAAAATTCAATAATTATTATTCGATTTGCAGTCCCATATGAACAATGAATTAATTTGGAACCAAATGCTGTGAATTAAATCACATGAATTCACTGAGTGCGACTGATTACAGATGATTATATTAAAGTTTTAGTAATCGATTAAACCAATTATTGAATTCAATCACTAAGGGTTATAATTATTATTAACTAATTTTGATTTTCAAAAAAGTAAATAATAAAAATCTCATAAAAATGTAAAATTGACTATTCGCAGCGTGTTTTTAAAATCGAATGAGTTCACGAACAAATTTATTTGCAACCAATCACAAGGATTGAATTCACAAAAAACTGTGAGAAATGTAATTCAATACAGCAAGATATTAATAGCACATTCAAAAAATATTAAAAATTTGGCGAATTTAAGGAAAAATCTCAAAATTTTAATAATTTTTTAAATTAATATCGGCTAATTTTCTTAGTACGCACTGCTCATTTTTACATAGCTTTATGTACATTTTCCCGAAAAGTTTGGTATTGAAAATGAGCAAAATCGGTCCAGCGCACAGTGGTCCAAATGCTTAACCTAGCCGGAAGAAAGTCATAACTCGCGTTTGAAAAGACGCATTGACATGAAACTTTGCACGTTCATAGATTTTATCAATAAAAACACTCACTAAAAAAATGGGCGCAATCGGTGAAATGGGCGTGTCAAATTTTTTGTTAAAAAATAATAACAAATAATATACCTGTATTTTTGTAAAACATTACTTATTTATTTATCTAAAATTTTGAATTTTTATCACAAATTGTAATCTACATTAATAGGAGCTATAGAAAGAAATAATGTTTTCAATTTAATGAAATATGAATATGTATATACATATATAATCCAAATATTCAAAATGTTAAAGGCAAGTCAAAGACAACTGAAAATTATTCAAAAAACAACGGCCTGTGGTGAACAAACACAACAAATCAAAAAAGACAATATGTTTTCTTTAATCTGATTCAATTTTAGAATCGAGGAACGACTCTGGTAGAGAAGCATCTGAAAGTAACGCAATAACTTCTTCGCCCAAAGGCTCTGTACTGCGAGAATGCATAGAAGCCTTTGTTGAAAAAGAAGAAATAAGAGGATCTGAAGACAAGAGCAGATAGTGAAAAAGATCATGCATTGTTTTTTCGCGGGACATTTTTCGGGTGTGACTTTCTCGTATATTTCGGAAGTCTTTGTTTCGAGATTCCAATGCTTCTTCCGACAACATTCCTATAGGAAGTGCTGCATATTGGATAATATCTGCACCATGAATGAGGACTTTGTGAACACTGGATGGCATGTAATACCATGAATACAATTGTACATATAGTTTTGCTGTATCCATGCCATACGTACGAAATGCATTCACGTTAATAGCAAAGCCACATGCCATTGTGTTTAACATTACACCAAATCTCTTATTAATTCCTCGTCAACATTAGTAATTGATGAAGCAAGCGTTGGTTGCTGGAAGAATCTTCTAGCCGTATTCCCGTCATTTGTTGTTCCACATCCTGGTTTGGGAATATCAACTAACAAACCCATCTCTTTTCTTAGGCGATCAGTAATTTTTTTCTTGGTTCCTTCTGCACAGCTTTATCAAAATCCCCTCGAGCTTGCCATTTTTTTATATCAAGTTTATAAGCTATATGAAGGATGCATTCAAAGAACCGTATCCATGCATGCAACGTCGATAGGCCATACTCAAAAAGGCTTTCATTAGGTTGTAACTTTTCAACTGCCTTTAAGTCATTCATTATAGTAGGCGAAGCTCCACATATACCACAACGTTGAGGAGAGGAATCCGCGAGCATTGAGAAGATTTTTCCATCTATCATTGTCAAATAAAAATTATGGATGATATTAATTTCTTTGCCATATTCACACATTTGCGTTGGGACTATCGCAGCTATTTGAGTTTTTATCGCATCAATTTCTTTTGTAGCTAGAGAATTGCTTTCTTTTTCAAATATAATTTTAATTGGCCTACAAAATCTTGTGGAAGATGGGCGTGGATTCTGCCAAATTAGTTTGTTACCTTCTTTAAGCTGCAGAGGTACCAAACAAACTGCAAACAAATGTTCATCCGTTCCATCGGCATCGTTCTCATTAAAACCTTGCTTATACCGCGAATGCCCACTGCTACCATCGCATCCCCATTTATAGGACAAAATAAGCTCTGTAGGTTTACACTGTTGCAAAACTTCTTTTTGCTGCTTTAAAAGTCTTTTTGCAGTGTGATCTACTAAGCTTTGCAAAGATACTTCCGCCGATATTTCAGAAATGTTAATACCATCATTTGGATAGCATTCCCTTTTTGCAGCCAAAAGTTTATGGTATGAAGGGTAGATATCAGCGTTATGGCTTTTAGCTCCTGCACGCAAAAGACTATAAGTGTGTCTTGTGTATCCACCATCGATATACAAAACTAGCGCCTCCTCAGTTGTGTATGGTATTGGTACTTTTGGAGAAAAGCTCAATTTTTTTTTATTTTTGCTGCTCTTGTCGGAGAAGAGTCTACGGTTTTGACAATGCCCGCAGCATTTCTTTTTCCAGACCTATAGAGACTTGTTCCAGCAGCAAATGTCAGTTCTTCTGGAGACCAAGTCTCCAATAAAGGTGCAACTTTCTTTCGCTTTGCTCTCTCACTTTTATCTGAGAATTCTTTAGAAGGTCTGCCATAGTTTGATGTCGACGGCCGATCCAGTAATCCGTCATCCTGAGGTGCTGAAGAAGACTTAATTGGAATTACAAAATTCCGATCTAACCAATGTTTATTTGTAGTCTCGAAAACTAGCTTTGTTCGATTGGCTTGAGCCCACTTCTTAGCCAGAAACCATACAAACATTCGAGCAGATTGTTTCACTTGTTTGCAATAGCTATCCGTTTCATTATTCTGAAGCCCGATCTTATCAAAAACATGTGATACAACAGCATTAAGTTTCTTATTTTGTTGTTTTTCACTATACCAAGCATCAAATAGTTCCCTCTTCGTAATGGACATTTTAAACTGTAAACCAAATAAAAAGCATTTAGGCAAAAACTGGCAGCTAAATTTGAAAACATTGACAAGCTACCATTATACAGATTACAAAACCACAAATAATAGAATTAAAGTCTTATAAATTCCCATTTAAAACTCTAGTTGAATTTGGACATTGAACAAAATGTTAACATATAAGACACACACGTACAAAACTGCATTTTTTTTCTAAACAAAACATTTTATTTGAAATATAAAAATAGTAAAATTTGTTCCTACCTTTGTTAAATTAATTTCAGCAAAAAAATAATTTAAAAACTTTTTTCTTATTTTTTCACGACAACTTTAATTTCGGTACTAAATATCAACTGAGCTATAATAGAAAAACAAAACAGCAATTACGTGTGTTTAAAACAAGAAAGCAAACCTGAAACAGAAGTTAAATAAATAAAAAATGTACCGTTATGCACTGTGGGCACTTGTCAACTTATTATCAAACAAAATATTTAGTTTCGAAATAGTAAAAAAAATTACTTTCTTCCGGCTAGATGGTGAATTTGGACCACTGTGCAGCGGTTCAAAAGTAATGAGTGACAATATGAAAGTACCTCTAAATTTTCCTTACAAATTGGTGTATAATGCACTGTATATTATTAGAATTCATTGTAGTGTCTGGTGTATAAAATATAACGTCATATTTTTCCACCAGACGCTAAGAGTTGAATATTATTTAAAATTCAGGGCAAATTATTTTTTCTACACAAAAATTTTTTTTTTCACCTCAAAAATAGTTTTGTTACCTCAAAACTGTTTTTCATCACACAATTTACTTTTTTACATCCAAAAAAGTTTTTCACCTCAAAATTTTGTTTTCACCTCTTAAAATATTTTTTTTTTGATATATTTTTGTTGTTTCATTTGTAATTGTTCATTTTGGAGGGTACAAAGATAAAAATTGGTAAAACCAAATTTATGCATGCACTTTTTGTTTGTTAATTTATATTTAAATTTTTTTTATACTTTTAATGCCGAAAAAGTACTATTTTATATGCAGGTTGGTACTATTTTAAATTCGCATTTATCATCCCTGATTTGAATGTTTTTGTTTGGATTTTCTTTTAATTTTTAAAACAGCTGATTCCTTTCACAGAAAAAGTAATTATAAAATATTACCTACAGAACAGAACGACACAGAACGGCAACAGAAAGTAACAACTAATGAGGCCTTTACCCTTTATTTAAGTACAATAATGTCTGTTATTTTCAAGGATATTTTAAAAATATCTTTAGGAATTTGCTAAAAATGTGATATTTTAGACAATGGCCGGGATTTATATAGAACATAATTGATTTGAACAATTTTTAAAAAACTTCATACACTTTAAAAGAAATTTGTAAAGCTAACTTAAAACTTATGCAATTGTATAATTACTGTACACTCAGGGAACTTCTGGTTTAAAATTATGTAGTTTCTTTATATTAAATGTAAATGTCAGTCATTTGTAGAACAAATTTAATTTTTTAGTAATCTTGTAGTTCATTTAAAAAACAAACCACATTAAATGACTGTTTTGTGATTTCACATGAATTTTTTACAGTTGTTTTTTGTTACTTAAAAAAATAAAAAAAAGTAAATGTTTGTTTATTTTTTACTAGCATGTGGTTAATTTTTACTTTAATTGTTAGTAATTTTTTGAACATTAAGAACAAATGACAAATGTTAGTTGAATTTAATAAAATGTTAGTCGTCCTTTCTTGAAGTGAACTTTCATTTGTTTTTGACTACAATAGCTCTGACGTCTTTACCTACATAATATGCTAACTGTATAATTACTAAGCACTTCGATAATATTCCCTCAGCTTTTCTGCGTGTATAAAAACAGAATTATAATTTTAAAAATTTAGAAAGGTAAATAAACCTTTTCTGACGTATTCATTAAAATATTAAACTGCGTTTCAAATACATTTTAGTTAAAACAAAAATTTTAAAATGCGTTTATGAATACAGTTTTAAGGCTTAAAATGTAGTTTAACTAAAATGTATTTGAAATCTGTTTTACGATTTTTTGTGAATACGAGCGTTTATGTTTTATTTTTTTATTTTTTTTGTTTAACAGGGTGTGTCATATACAAAAAGTAATAAAATAAACAAATTAAAAATATTAAAATCTTGGGATTTTATGGAAAAAATTTCGGTATTTTTGTGATTGGGATTTCTGCATCGCCACCCCTATTACTAACATTAGCCAATGACTACAAGAAATCTTCATGTCTGTATATTGGTTTTATTATCAACATACTAAAGATATCCTAATAAAGTTTGTCTATATGACATTGTAATTTGCAGTTTATTAAAATATCCTAAAAATATATATTGTATAATTAAAACATTTAACATAAAATGAAATAACTAACAAGGCAGGTATGCCGAGACGAACCCGCAGATTTTAATGAACTTTGGAACTAAAACTTTTATTTGCTGCCCAATCTAACGTTACAAGAATACAAAAGTTGGGTAAAAAATTAATATCATTAAATTCATGAGAAATCGCCACTGATCTGTGCAAAGGTGTTCTGATTTTGTTAAAACTACAAACAGGAAATCTCTATGGAGTCACACTGAAAAAAAAAAAATACTTCCCTACTTTTTTCAATTAAATCGATTTGTTGAAAATTTTAAAAGATGTCAATTAAAAATTAATTGAAGCTATTAAATATTTGCTCAAATTCGCAACTTGCTTGACAATATCAAGAAACAAAATAATATTAGCATATTGTTGTTGATTTTTGTAATATTTATTAGGGTATTCAATCGGTTAACCGTTAACCGTTACTCGATTAATCGATGAATTTTAATCAAACAATTGTTTGAGTAAATTAAGGTGGCTAATTTCGAGTAACGAATATTTGTGTTTTATTTACATAAAATATGTATTTATAATCGTAAAATATGTACTTAAAATTTGAAAATATGCATTTATTATTTATTAATTTTTTCAAGTTTTCTCAATATTAGTTCCACAATTTTAGTAATTTTTGTTTTGAAAAGTGTTTAAAAATTGAAAATTACGGGTAAATATCGTGAGAAAATTAGTAATTGCATTTTTCTGCTTTTCGTGATAAAAAAAAAATTATGTATAAATTTCAAAAATATTTTATTTATAAAACTTATAAATTGTGTAAAATTTATTTTTATCAAAAAATCTTCTTAAAAATATGCATTTTAATGTAAAACATGCAGCAAAATAAACCAAAAATTGCATTAAAATATGCATTTATAGCAAAATATGCAACAAATCGATTAATTTTGCTGCAAATTTCTCGATTCGCAAATATATTGTTCTTTAGATAACGACAACAAACACCACTAACTGCAACTGTAGTTAAAAACAAATGAAATTTCACTCAAAGAGAGGACGACTTACATTTTAGTAAATTCAACTCACATTGTCATTTGTTTAATAATGTTCAAAAAAATGAACCACAATTTTAGTAAAAATGAACCACATATGTTAGTAAAAAATAAACAAACATTTATTTTTTAAATAACATTTATTTTTTAAATACTGTAAAAATTAATGCAAAAACATAAAACAGTCATTTGATGTGGTTAGTTTTTTAAATGAACTACAAGGTTAGTAAAAAAATTTTATTTGTTCTACAAATGAGTGACATTTACATTAAAAAATAAAGAAACTGTATTACAACCCAAACAACTACATATTTTTAAAACAGAAGTTCCCTGATTGTATTTACATAAAGTACCGAGCCCTAATAATGGGTAAAGATATATGATTTGGACTTTCACACAAAACATTATGAAGGAATTCACAGATAAAGTGCTATCGTTGAAATATATCATGATTTTTAAGTTTAAACTATTCAAAATTATCAAAAATTTTGCTATTTCACGACTATAGCACATTTGCACTATCGCCGACATATATTTCACTTACTAACGATTTTCAAAACTGTACCTTTTCATCAAGAGATAACAATGCTAAAGGTGTATAATTTAGAAATCTTTTGAAATTAGTATAGTCTAAAATGATTGCATTAATGCATGAATTAACGAATTTTTGCCATAGAAGCAATTAAGTTGAACTGGAACTCGTCCATTGAAACTTTTCAACTAATGCAAGTTTTCATAAAACTTTATTAAAAGTATAATTTTATTAAATAAAAGTTTCATTCACCCAAAAAACTAGTTTCATCAAAAACTACCCAGCCAGAAATTAACAAACATAGAAGTATCCTGAAAGCACTACGTATGGTAGTTGAAACGTTACCAAAGCAACATGTTTTTAATGATTATAGTGTTCTCAGGGCACTCAAATGATAACCCAGATTTACGGTCTCATGTTGGTATTTTAGAGTATTTTTAAAACGTTACAAAAACCAAACATAAAGTAGTTGTAAAGCGCTACGTCTTTTGTTTTTAAAACGCTTCCAAAACATTGAAAACCCAAAAGTATAATGATTTTAAAGTGCATTTAATGCAAAAATTGACTGCTCTCATAGAATTTTAAATACAAAATGTGAAATAATTTTCCAGTACTCCAAATACCGAAAAGAAAGTAATTTCCCAGTGCTAAAAACACATTAATTATTTTTTTATATTTTATTAGTAATTCAATTTTTTTAAAATAATGAAGTAAAAAAGTTATTACATTAAAACGTAATTAAAACAAATACGTTGAATTTTCATGGTGTAAGATTCTGACGACCTTTTGCTGCAGCCAACCAGCGGCTAGTTTTCGACAAAATGGAACTCTGGTTTTCATTTGGAAACTGTTTTAGGAGATGGTCTGCAAAAATAAAAACGATTTTAATTTAGAAAAATAAGTATTTTAATACAAATTACCATTTAATTCTTTATACATTGGCGTTGCACTAAAATTTTGTTTGGCCACCCCTTTATTTGGTTTGCCACAACCACTAAATAAAAGCTGGAGTTCGTGTGACATCAAAGCGGTTAAAACCCCTCCAATGGCTTCATAAAGTCCTTTGGTTCTGGTTTTGAACGACATTAGTTCTCGCTGTTAAAAAATAAAATATTAGTAATGAAAATAAAGAGTGTGTATAAAAGTATATTACAAAAGAAGCAGCTAACTCCTGCTCGTTTTTATTTTGTTGTCAAATTGGTAAAAATCTTCCAGCTCATTTATTGGTGACACTAAATTTAAATATCTTTTATGTCTGCTATCGATGCCGTCTTGTCGGTTTTTCTTTGTGCGGTCAGTTCAGACAAGACGTCGTTCTGCATTTTGTTAATGCTATAGGTAACACTTCTCCGAAGTCCTTTTATTTCCTTCATTAAATCGAACAATGCCTTTAAAATGATAAATAAATAGAATCTGTAAGTTCTTAATTTTCTAAATTAGTATTTGTTAAACTTACCATATTGTTCTTCTGCAACCGTTGGGAAAATAACTAACAAAATTGAACTGTTTACCTCAAAATTACTGTTTGGTAGTTGTTTACAAAAATTTTTAAACAACTGCTTTAAGAAACTGTTAAAAATTTTAGTAGTTTTCGTTAGTTGTTTTTGAAAACAACTGTCAAAATAGTTGTTTTGCATTATTTCATACAAAAGCAACTGTAATAACAGTTAAAAACAATTACTACTGATTACTACACAAACAACTGTCATGTAGTAACTGTAAAACTTTTTTGATTGTATCCACATTTAAAAGTTTAATTGACTACACTATTTAATCAAAATTCCACAGATATCATTTTTATTTCAGTAAACATCAGTAAAGTTTGTTTAAAAAGTGCTATTAAAGTAATTTAATTGTTTTTTTTTTCAAACGTTCTCAGAACGTTTTGGATTTGGTATATTGTATGCCATGATAGTACTTAGTTTTTTGAACCATCATGAATTTCTGGCTGGGTAGTTTCATAAAAAGTATGAAGCTTTTCAATAATTTCAAGAAAATATTCGTTCACTTTGTGAAGATAGTTTCATTAGTTTACTGAAAATTTTCATTACTTTTCGTCCACTAAAATTTTCTCTGTGTAGTAACCTAAATTCACAAAATTTAGAGAAAATATGGTAAAATGCATTAATTATTTTTAAAATTATTTTTATTCGTTATTCTTTCGAATAATCGAATAATTTTTAAAAATGAATCGTTTGACCGTTCGATCAAAAATTGTTTGATCGTTTGTTCGAAGAAATTAAAACCCCGTTTAAATGACAACTTTACCCACTTCAAAAAATCTGGAAAAAAATTTCAAAAATATTTTTTGTTACTAGCTTTCATATACCGCTTCAAGAGCTAAAAGAACGGGAGAGCTGAATATCCCTTATGCGCAGTTTTATTTGAAAGTTCCTGTAAACTTGTTTGTATACACTCAAAAAAAAAAAGTTTGTGAAGTCGGGAAAAAATTTTGCTTAGTCCACAAAATTTTAGTCAAGAGGGTGCTTGCAAACAAATTGCTAATGTCTGCAATCGTATATTCACAAAATTAGTAGATTCAGTAAAAGTTTTGTCAACACTTAGAGGATTAGAAATTAAAAACGCTTGCTAAAAATTAATAAAATTTTTGCTGAATATTAATGGACTGAGAAAAACTCAAAAAATTTGTTTAAAAATTATACTTTAGGTAATTGATTTGTAGTGTCCGACCGAACAGTTCGGCCAGAAAATGCATTTGGTCTGTATTCGGTATTTTAAAGCATTATGGACAAATTTGGCGGATGGAAAAATATTTATTGGGCTGATTAGATGCTATTTTGAGTGTCAAATTAGAAGAAAAGTCTGAAGTTAAGCAATGAATTCACTGTTCGGCCTCAGAAAGTTCGGCCAAATTGAAAATTGTTCGGCGGCCGAACTTTAACTTTATAGCTAAACTTTGGCTTTTCTCTTAAATTTTATACACAAAATCGAATTAAATCGGCTCAACAAACATGTTTCCAATACCAAAATTTGTCATCATTGCCTCTAGATATCAAAAAACCGACAAAATATAATTTTTTGGCCGAACTGTTCGGTCAGTCACTATTGATTTGCTGAAAATCATAAAACATATTTCTGTGATTCTTTTCAAAATAATTAACAATACGTTACAAAATGTAAAAATGTTCATAATCTCACAATGGAGACATGAATTAATGTAATATCTAAAAAAAATAGAAATAATTACATGTATATAACATAAACAAAATTATCTTTCTCCTACTTTGTCTTTCGCTTTAGTCTCTCTACCTGTCTGTATATTTGTTAGCAATATGACCACACTAGATTATTAATCTCTATAAACATTTAGTTTAGTAATACACATTTAATCTTTATTAAATTTAAGAATGTTAAGTTTTCTTTGATCTTCTTTTATTTAATTCTTCTTATTTTAAACTAGCTTAAAATCATTTATTTATTAATTATAATTATTTATTTCCAATATTCCGTCTCCACATTGGGTGACTTCTTCAGGGAACAATTATTTGATTGAAAAACTTGTTTTAATAATTAATTATATAATTTATTATGTATATAAATTTTTAATTATTGACACAAGTTTTTCAATCAAATTGTAATAATTGTTCCCTGAAGAAGTCACCCAATGCGGAGACGAAATATTGGAAATAAATAATTATAATTAATAAATAAAAGATCTTAAGTTCGTTGAAATAAGAAGAATTTATTAAATTTAAATATTTTATTTTGTCTTTTATTTAATTAATAGGCGACTATTACTTTCACAAACCGGTGAAAATGCAAAATTTATGTTGTTTTAATCCACAATTTTGTTTTATATGTGAAAAACAAATACAAATATCTTCCATGGTTGATTTTTGTATATGGCTTACAAGAGTTGTACTTTTTAGTATTATTTTCCTCATCACTACAATATCCTGACATTCCGCGACATCTAATTCATTCTGCGTATATCTTTCAATCTGGTTGCCATCCACATTATTAATAATCTTATCAGCAGAATTTTTTTAGCAAAATAAATTAGTAAAATATTTTTAGCCAAATAAATTAGTAAAACATTAGTAAAACAGCTAAGTGCTGAATAAGTATAACTAAATTTTAGCTGAAAACATAATGTTAGCAAAAAATTTGCTGAAAAATAGTATACCTGATTTACAAGAAGTTTTACTAACTTATTTTTTTGAGTGTAGAAATGTCATAACTATATTACATGAGGACTCTTGGCGTATATTTTAAAAGATAACTCAAATTAAGGTTTTTAATATCAGAAATTTAGTAATAGAGATTTTACAACTACATATAAATACTATAAACCAGCATTTAGGTAAGATTTAAAACCAAAAAAACAAAAATATTTTATTTGAGTTTTAACGTTTGTCTACATTTAATTCAAATGATTACAAGTTTTTATAACAAATGACAAATTAGTCAACAAATTTGTACAATTTATTAAAGATTTATTAATGTTATACATTAAATCAAAGCTTTAAACAAGTTTTATTTGCTGTAAGCTTAGTAAAAAGTTTCAATGTAAGTCTTTCATTTACTAAAAGCTTTTTTAAACTTCATAATGAAGTTAAGTTTAAAATTACTACAAAAAAGCTTATATTTTTTCTTTCAAAAATATAAAACTTTCCCTTTTATATTAAAAAAAAAAAAAAATTAAACTGTTATAAAATATGTTTAATACTAACATTCAAATATAGATGGCGCTTTTGTTAACACGCTATTATATTTAGGTATTAAATTTCAAATTAAATTGTCATTACAATTTTATTTTCGAAACATAATTAACAAATAATTTCGTATAAAATTGTAATTTTTTTGTTTTTTATTTTTTCCCATCTCATAAATATTATCGGGTATAATTATATACTATACACATTTTATATGTACATTTCACTAGCAATAAGTAATAGGGTAATTATCGTTTGATAAAAAATTGCATTTTTGTTTGAAATGTATGAATGCAAAATTAGTTAAATGCATCCATACATGCTGGCTGGCTGTCGGTGGCCGATTCTGCTAGCGATGCACTTTGGGCCAGCATTCTTGAATTTTGGCCAAAACTAGAATACAGAGGATAGAAGTCTAGATAGTATCTTATAAGAGGTAAAGGCAGTAGCTGATCGCAAATCTGGAATCAAAAACAGCGGATTTAAAATGGCGGTCATAAATTTTAAAATTTGTACATATTGAACTTCAATTATTTGTTTATAAAGGGTATGGCATCGCTGTTTACGAATATTTGGAATCGAAAATTTAAAATTCAATATGGTGGATTCAATATGGCTACAATTTTTTTTATATACGAGTAACATAAACAAAAATATGTTTCAACTACATCTTACATTCATGATTGTCTAAATTATGACAATTTGGACTGAGGCTAAATGCCGTAGATAATGCTGGAAACAAAGAAAGAAAATAACAAAATATGACGTACACATAAACAACCCTTTAATAGAGAAAGGAAATATAAAAACTTACCTAAGATGCGTGTTCTTTTCTTTCGCCTAAGTCTGTCTACCTAAAGGTATATTTGTTTGCAATTTTTCCACATTTCATAAATTACCTCTATCAAAATTTAGTTTACAAACACAAATATTTATTTTTATTAAATTTAAATATTTTAATCAATTTCTTTCACAAGCCGGAATCAACACAATATTTGAGTTAAGTAGATCAACAATTTATATGAATATACATTGTTGGCATGGCTTTTGTATGAAAAACATATATTTTTGATTTAAATTAGTTCAATTCTTCCAATTTTGTTTTTACTTCTCATTGAGTAAATAAAACAATACGGATAAAGCGATCATATTTTTCCTTCAAAAATTATTATTTGGGTAAATCTTCTAGCCCTTATACATTGGTTCTCTGAAGGTTTTCGGTTGACGCGAAATGAAACATTTAAAGACCTGTCAGGAGATAAAGTCTACATTAAATTAGCGGATGAAGAAAAATTTATTTAATAAATAGACATTGCACGGTTTTTTGTTTAACAGAAAACAAATGATCTTGAACTTGAATAATCTTGCTCACATCAAAATTTATGATAAATTATCGAAAAATGGACTTTTGCTTTTAATTTTTTAAAATTTAAAAGTAAAACATATAAAAACACATACAAAAATCTTCCTTGAAACTTTTAGGCCTGATTCATTATTTTACTTCGGTAACACCGAAGGTGGGAGCTGCTATATGTATGATAGAAAGCACTTACTTATTATTTTTCTAAATTGATGTTGTCGTCGCTGGGGATCGAACCCGGGACCATTTTGTTAATAGTCCAACGCGATAGCCATTACACACAAAAAAATAGAAACCCATTTCATTAGTTGCTGAAATTCCGCCAACAACGAAAATTGCTAATTCAATTAGAAATTGATTGCTCTTTAATTGAATTATTTTTCAATTAAAAAATAATTCATTTGAATAAAATGTGTTCAATATTGTATAACTTCTACAAAACAAAAAATAAAAATAAATTCTTGTTGCCATACCAAATATTTTTTTAACAGCTTGAATTTTATAACATTGAATATAAACCGGCATGAAATTCTCATTTAGTTAGCAGATTTATTTATACTAATGTGAACAAATTTACACAGAAATTAGTTTTTTCTTTCTATTGAAGCGTAGGGGTTATGGCAAACTTTTTTTTGATTTTTTCTTTGCAGAAATTAGCCCTTATGCTGAAATCAGAGTATTTTTTTTTTGTTAAAAATAATTTTTAATTTATTTTTTGCATTTTCTTTCTGTTTAAAAAATTTTTAGATTTTTATTAAACAAAATTAAACTTTAATTTTTTAATTATTTTATAAAACTTTAAATATTTTAATTTTATCAATTTTATGATAATGTTTTAAAATAAATAAATATTCAGATTTAAACAACCGAAACTAAAATACTTAACTTAATAAAGTAATAAACCTAATAAAAATTAATATCTAATCTAATTGAAATAAATTTAAAATATTTATTACTAATACCACTAAACATAAACATTTATAAACAACAACTACATAAATATTACAAAAAACAACAACAATGTTTTGAGCGATAATATAAAAAAAAAGTCAAGCCAGCTCAGAATTTGAGCAAATGTTTAAAATTCAATTAAACATTAATTGAATCAATTAATGTTGAATTGACAGCTTTTAAAATTTTCAACAAACCGATTTAATTGAAAAAAGTAGGGACATTTTTTTTCTGTGTACACCACAGCGTCACAATTTTATTTTGGTGCAAAAATTCTTTAAATTACAAAGTTTTTATTGCATATTTGAAAAATTAAAAAATTGTCACAAAAATATGAACTTTTGACTTTGACCTCTTGCCAAAGAGAAACATTTCTCCACAATGTTACAATATTTTACTCACAAAATACTCAACATTTCATAATCTCGAATCCATAAACATAATTTTCCTGCATCTGAAATGTACTTTTGGCCAATAAAAGTAGATTATGGCCCACTGTTGGATATATCTAAGGAAGTCATAAAAATGTAATATGTTGTAATAAATTTGTTTGACAGACACACATACTCTATAAACATTTTTAAAATTGTTTTTGTAAAGATTTTTTTTGCTAGCAAAAAGATGCTTCTTCTTCTAACAATGGCATAGAATTGAAATACTATTCGTCATATGTTTTTCAGTATAAATTGCTGCTGCTGCTGTTGTTGCATTTGTGTTCATTCATGTGTACGTTTTAAACGTCATTATTAGCATCGACTTCATCATTATAACCAACTCACAAACTGACAATAGTATTTAACATCAATTTGCATTTAATGAACTGACCATAAATTAATAAATATGGTAGATTCTATATAGAAATTGTTTTCACAATTATTTAACCCTTTACTGCATGATACTCCAGACCTTAACCCTCTAACGGGTAAGGCTGCCTAAGGGCAGTCTTCATAAAATTTACCACAAATGGGTAAAATGAGCGTTTTATACTTAGAAATTAATATATTGCGATCGAAAACTAAATTTGCTAACTAAATCTAACAAAATCAAAATTTCGTAAAATTTCACAAACTAATTATTAAAAAAAAAATAGTTTTCAAAAAAGCTAAAAAACCAATTTAGTTTGACTAAAAACTCTTTATAATAAAATATAAGTAAGATTGAAGCTTTATCTTTAAAAATAAGTGCTTACTTTAGTCCAATGACTCTCAGGATTTTATCAGGATTCCTCTAAATTACATCGTCTTAATTTATAAACTAATAGACGGATTTTTATGAAATTTTGCAGAAAGAAGACATTAACGGCCTGTTTTTGTAAGATCCCTATGGGGAATGAGGTGTCAATTGACCTTAAAGTGACTGGTTAAAATAGGATTTATAACAGGACTGGTATAATTTAATACTGAAGTGGGTTAAGTAGTATCAATTGTCCTAAAATTACCAATCCTGTGACTGGTAAAGGGAGGACATACCACTTAACCAGAATGCTTATTAACAAGAAAAAGCCAGTTGGCCAGAATTTTACCCATTGGAAGCTGTTTACTTTTCGTTTATTTTATACGACATGGCCCTTTTGCGAAAGTCTTGTGGTATGCCCATCTTTGGTTAGTCCTGTGGTATTCCACTATGTGGTTTAAAGCAGGACAATGACCCCCCTTCTATGACAAGCCAATGTTAAAGTTGCCAGTTGTTTACATAGGGTAGGGTTTAGCAGAGGACCGGTCTATGGCACGAAGAGACCGATCCTGTGGCACACGCAGAACCGGTCCCATTCCCCATAGGGACGTGTCACTCAAAAAATTCGTGTAAATGCGTGAAGAAATTCATTTTGGGGTTCTGTATCGCAAATGTCACTTTGAATTGAGTGAAAACGTAAGAGTTGTAGTTTTCGTCCCTTTTTTTGGTTTCCACATTGCGATTTGAAACGTCACAAACGTCAAAAACAGATGTTCACAAAAAAGTATTCGTCAAAGAAAAAAGGCAACACAATTTAATATTAAAAAAAAAAAAATACTTTTTAACAAAAATTGTAATAAAAAAAGAATAATGAGCTGTGATAACAATAAAAAAACGTAAATATGCAAGTAGACAAAACACATTTTTTCTTTGGTTAACAATAACGACTATCTTTATTATCACTGGCACTGGAATCACTAAAACCCATGGCAATTGACCCCCGATCATTTTTATTTGTAAATGTTTTTGTTTTTTTTTTTTTACAAATTATATTTTTATCACCACTTTTAAAACAAAATAAATTAATTTTTTTTTTCAAGCAAAAATCAGCTGTTTTTGTATTATACATGTATTGTAAAAACAGGCAGTAAATATTAATAGCAAAGCAATATAAATTGAAGTTTAGATACTTTTTGGCCTAATTTCGCTTTTTCCAAAAAGCGAAAATCGCGATATCTTCTTAATAGTAGCAGAAAATAAATAATTTTTAGAGTGTGGTTATATCTTGGTAAGAGAAATTATTTTTGTCCACAACTTCTCTTTTATATTCTTTAGTTTCCAAAATGCACACTAAAATATTTTGGCTCATATCGCCTAAATTAGGCAACGATAAACAATTTTGTTGAAGAACTTAATATTGTTTTTTGTGTGGAGCACATGGTATGAATTTCGTTGCAAAACATCGTTTGCCAGTTAGAGGGTTAATGAAAGTTATTTTTTTATTCAAAGTAAATGATAAGTAAGTAATCACCTATTTCGGTGTTTTTGTGATATTTTTTTCACTTTTTATGATATTATTAGCAAAAAACCCAAAAAGAGTCAAAATTTCGGATCACCCTTTTATGATTCAAACAAATCATAAATCGTAACAGTGTCATATTATCAACAACTTTATTTTTAAATGTATCACCCATATGTTTTTTCTTTATTTATTCATCAACCAATCTTACAAAATCTTTTTTATGCTTACAAAATCTTTATAAAGATTGTGTTTTATTGCAAACGTCTTTTTGCCATAACGTTTTGTACTTTTTGCTTGTTTTCTTTCTGTTAAACTAATATTTGTCAAGCTCAATTAATCTGATTAAGTATGATTTTTTTTTTGTGCTGTATTTAAATGAAATATTACTAAATTCTATTGTGTGTATGGAAAACTTCAATGTTATTATGTTTGCCATTATTCTTATAATTTACTATGAAATTTTTGTTGTGAATAATGATTTTCTTAAAAAGTTTGTGGTAAAAAAGCATAAAATTACTATTTAACAACTACCATAATTTATGAATAGTTTTAAAGTGACAAGTTTAACACTTCTTTTTAGGCTTTTGTTTATTGGTTTTTTGTTGGTTTTTTGTTGGTTTTTGTTATTAATTTTTTTTTTTAAACAGTCTGGTTGGTGTTTTGTTAAAATTATGCTATTATATCAATGAAGAGTTTGTGTCTTAAGTCTTTTGTTTGTGCTTAATCTTTGTTTTTGATAATTTAAACTATTAACTAGAAATGTCAGAAATATTTGGTCACTATTCGGTATTCGGCATGTTTATACTATTCGTCCGAATTATTCGGTTTATTCAAATTTAGGTAAAATCAGCGGGTTCTCAGAAAAAATATATGAACATTTTTAATCATTTTGGACAAGATTTTTTTTTAGAAAATGTTAGAATTATATAATAAAGGTTGGTAACGAAATTGAAGCATCATAGACGATAATAGTTTATTTTTAGCCAATTACATACAAATTTGTTTTTTTACTCGGTATTTGGAAGATTTTACTAGTCGGCCAAATATTCGGTATTCGGTTTGAACCATTCACCAAATTTTCAGAATACACTATTCGTGACATCTCTACTTTTAACTAATATTCCATTTTAAAAATTAATTTCGCTTTAGAGGCAAATAACAAAAAATAAATAATGCGAATATATATTAAATATATTAACAATGAAATCGAATCAATCAAAGCTTTATTTATAATTGGTTTTTTTATGCTTAATTTAATTTGTAATAGTGTGTTTACAGTGACCCCGTATTGCATGGTATTGTTTATTTTCAATCAAATATAAATAAATTATGGTAATTTTATTTATTTTTAGCAATGAGTTGACAATTTCGAATAAACAATTTTTTATTATACCCAGTGCAGGAAAGCATTACTACCCAGCAAAACTTTCTATTACCCGGTAATAAGTTTGCGAATAAGAAATTAAGGTCGGTAACTGGTTACTTTTCTATTACAAAGATTACTATTTTAACAAGGGGCATGTCCATTCTGGAAACACTTAACAAAACACATATTATAAATCCAGTAAAATCAAAAAAACTGGTTGCAGAACAACTTATACTGTATCGTAACAGGTTCTAATTTCTGTTCTACAACCGATTCTTTTGTATGAAATTTGTGCTATTTGAAATAGGCTTTTTACCTCCAAACAAGAACAGGTTGCTTTAGAACCGGTCGTAGAACCAGTTATAGAACTAGTTCTGGGACAGTGAAACCTTACATATTGGCTCCCAGGAACCAGTTCTAGAACCGGTTCAATGCAGCCGTTGGTAAAAGAAGCTGTTCTAGAATAGGCTCAGATGTAATCTGTTGTAAAAAATTTTTGCTGGGAATGTAATAAGTTTTTCTTTTGAAAATTCTATTTTTCTATGTTGGGTATTAAATTAAAATTTAAATCTTTAATTTTTAGATCGAATATAATTTTAAAATTGTGAAATTTGTAGTAAAAATTTAATTATATGAAATTTTGTAGAAACGCACTTAATGAAAGGCTACATTGCACTGAAAAGCACTCCCATAGTAAACAAAATTATATATAGTCTAATATATTTTAATGGTAAAATATAAGATAATATATGAATTTATGTGGCGGCATGTTTAGCCATATATTATTATATGTTTCTTATGTGGTAATATATTTAACGATATATTATTATATATTGACTTTTATAAAATTTTATATTAAGCATATATGCTATACATAATAAGATATGCCACATCTATTGTCATATTTAATGATACATTTTCATAAATACCTAAATATGTAATCATATATGGTGCAACATAAGCTATATAATTTATAATATTATAATATATTATGTGTTATTAAAAATACTATATTGGGTGCCAAATGTATAATACAACTTAAGATGTATTTATATATGACATTAGATGATGTGAGATATAATTATGTCAAATTTCATATATGACACAAGATTAACAATTTGGTTGTAGATATTAGTATATATTGTCCAACATCATTAATATTTTCTATGTGTTTAAGATCTAATATTGTTGTATATAACTCCATGCATAATAATATATGCTCCAAATGTCTAAATTATTTTTCAATTTTATTCGATCGCTCTGTACTTAATAAATAAAAATCTTCGAGCTCGAAGTTTAGTTTGAGTCTAGAAGATGATATTCGACGTATGCCGAAATATTGGGGAAAAAAAATTAATTAATTATTAAAAAACTAGACCTCGAGTTTAAAGATTTTTATTTATTAAATTATTTTTCTTTAAATATTTTTAAATTTTTTTTAAAAACTATATATGTCATGGGATCTAATTTAGTCTCAAAATATCTTATTCGATACACCAAAAAATACTTTTCTTTTTGGATACAATTTGGGATCTATCAGGATCTCAAATTAGATATTATTGGATCCCCCAATTTTGAGATCAATTGTGATCTAATTTAATTCAGTAATATATTTGAGGGATCTAAATGGATATTACTGGATACCACAATTTTGAAATAAACTTGTATAAGAATAAATATCGTCTTATTCCAAATGAGATCTGATTTTGTATTTGAGATGTAAATTTTTTTGATCGTGTTTATAAAATATGTTCAACACTTGAGAATTAAAACTTAAAACTAAAGTTTGAAATGTATTGAAATTAATGAAATTATAAAATTTTATGAAAAAATAAAAAATTAATCTTTGAAATAATTGTATAGCTCTAAAGAAAATTTTCATTAAATTTATGAAGAGATCATTTATGAAATCAAATAAATTTTTTTTGAAACTATGAAAATTTATGAAAAATGTTTTAATATTAAAAAAAATTCTTCATTGCAAAAAATATTCTATGAAATAGTTTCATTAATAATTCTTTAATTCTTTTGGCGGTCCACAAGTGTATGTTGAGACACCGTTACATCAAGAAAAACTGACGTGTTTGGTGTGCTTAATGGGCAGCTGGAATCATTGGTCCGTACTTCTTTAAAAAACGATGCTGGTTAGAACGTTATGACCGCTATAGACCGCTATGATTACTGACTTTTTCGTTCATCAATTAAACAACCATGATGTGCAGGAGCTGTGGTTTCAACAAGACGGCGCAACATGTCACACAGCTCGTGCCACAATTGATTTATTGAAGGAAACTTTTGGTAACCACATAGTTTCACGTTTCGGACCCGTGTATTGGCCTCCAAGGTCGTGCGATTTAACACGGTTGGATTATTTTCTGTGGGGATTTGTGAAGTCGTTAGTCAACGCTGATAAGCCCGAAACGATTGACCACTTGTAGGACAACATTTGCCGCGTTATTGCCAATATACGGTCACAAATGTTGGAAAAAGTCATCGAAAATTGAATCTTCAGATTAGACTACATCCGAGCCAGCCGTGGCTGTAATATGCCAGATGTCATATTTAAATTATAATGCCAGAAGATTATCTTTCGAATAAAGTAAATTACATGCCAATTTAAAAAATTCATCTTTCATGTACTCCATTTCAAAGTTCTATACCTCTACAAAAAACACCCTTTATTTAAATATTTTCCCGAAACTAGCAATGGAGGTATCTCAATCCGAACTCTCAGATACTGGCCTTTGGATATGTTGTAGATGAGCAAAAACGAGACAGATTTTTTTTGGTGCCCAATCTGTCGTGAATGTTTAAAAAGTGGGGGCTTAAAATTCACTTGGGTTTCGATGCAATCTTGTCTCTAATTTAGAAAAACTGGATATAATTGTACACAGTGTTAAAGTACTTACGAAAACAAAAATTTTAATACCCATATTGCCTATAGACACAGAGTTGCCAGATCTTTGAATTATTATACTTGCACACAGAGAAAAATGTAGCTATTTGCCAACTGAAATTTGGTTACTACGACTCAAATTTGGTTATTACGAATTTCAGTCGGTTTGTACTACTAAACATTAGTTTTCTCAACAAAATTCGGTTAATTCAACAGAATTTTAGTTGCAACCCCCCAAAATATTCAGAAATCTAATGTAAATATCGTTGTACTAACTGAATGTATAAGTTACCATTAAAATACACTTTTCAATTCGGTTGGCACTTTATTTCTCTGTGTGTGCAAATATTGGTGAAAAAGGCTGTTCGAGAAAAGTCGTACAAAATCCGAACGATTTCAAAAATCGAAAAAAGCTCAGACACCCCCATTTAATTATAGGCATTACTATGCATTATTTTTGACCTAATATAATTCCTAAACAAAATGCCATATTTAATGTTACTCAAAACACATTTTATTAATAACAAAAATACATGAAAGTCTTAGTGAACGTGTCTTCAAAAAACCTTTCAATTTATACCAAATTTGTCTATACTTACTTTATATAGAACGAAATAAATCGAAAATCCCGTTAAATAGGGTAATTTTTGACCCCGCTTGTTAACGCCTAATCATGAAATTGGGCAGCTTAAAAAACATGTGTTACTTACATTTTTATTCTCTGCAACATATCTACACCCAAAACAAAAGCTAGTAGACACGTTAAGAAAAACGTCTTGTAAATCAAGTACAGTATTTTGTTTAAGCAAATTTTTTGCTTAAATTGTGTTTTCAGCTATAATTTTAGTTATACTTAAAATTCTATTTAATTACGAAAATCATTGGATTACATTTTAACAAAAACGGAAGTTTTTACCTTCCTATAAGGATTACACAAGTTTTTGGTCATATTGCCGCCCCTGGGGTTCTGGAAGGTTCAGAAGCTCGATATTGCGTCACTTATGCCTGTTTCAAATTTTATTGCAATCGGACTGCTAAGTAAGAAATGGTCGAATTATTTCCAAAAATTTTGAGATATATCCGATGGTCCGTCATTATTTTTAGTCCGAAAAGTAATAAAATGTCATTGCCGTTTCTACACTGGGGTGTTATACTTGATAGATAATGTCATTACTTTGCAGCTAACAAAAAAAAAAAAGATAAGTAGTTGTATATGTTCTTACTAGAGTTGAAAAAATAATTAATATAAAAATAGATTTCCAAAAAATTATCAGATCATTACTTAATATTTAAATTATAATAAAAATATGTACTTTATTATATTTTGTATTAAAATAATGGAGAAATTAACTACTCTATGGGCAAAGACACTAGTCTCAAGTGACACGCAGGATATGTCGCAAGGTGGCAGCGAGCGGTCCGGTATCTGATTTTTTAAATGAAAGGGAAATGTCACTTTGTCATTTGGAGGTGAAGTATTGGCACATTTTAGGCACCTTGTGATATGTGCCATAGCAAACCCAAAAAGACATGTCACCTAACCGATATAAAGAAAAGTATCACGGAACTAACGTTAATGTATGGGATGGAGAACAAGTCCCATATTATACTTTTTAACGACGTCACCCAACCAAACCAAAATGGACTGACGCAGAGCAAGTGCCATATTGCACCTTTTGTGGCATGTCACCCAACTAAAGAAAAGGGACTGAATCAATACCAGTCACATTTTGCCTAATTTGTGACATGTAAAAAAAAAAAATTAAATGGAACAGATGAGCGGCAACAAATGTGTTAATGTTAAATATTTGACAATATTAAACAGTTTCCAATAGAGATAGGCCGTTATTGAATTTTTACCCACACTCACTCATGCTCACTAGAGAAAACTTTCACTCACGCTTAATCACTAAAGAACATTTGTGTTTACTCACACTATCCTAGTAAAAAGGTTTAGATAAGAGACCAGATATGACCATATATAATTATACCCAACATTTAAGTCTATCAAATTAAATCAGAGATCTGATATATTATGGGATATAATCAAATTTCAGATGTAATTATATATGGGCATATATGATCATATCTAACCTTTTTCACACGGGTAACTAAGTCTTATTATATCATCAAATTACACAGAAGGACAAAATCAGAACTTTTAAAAATTAATTCTATATATTTCAGGCACGCTGATTTCAATGGCGTACTTTATATTTTGATCTATGTTAGATTTTTTCCACAAAATGTCTTTAAAGTTCACCGCATGATTATGCATTTTTTTTTACATATAACATTGTTCAAATGCAATCAATTTGACTCCTTTCTGTTGAAATTTAAATACAATCCCTCCCTGTATTCTTGTTTTAGGTGCATATTTGATTCACCAAACTGTAGATAGACGGTGTTTATTATTTTTCCCAATTTTTACGGTTTAAGCGAATTTTATCGGTATACTAGCAATTGAGCTTAACAAATGGCCATGTAGTAGAAAGAGTCATTAGGAAGAGATGTTTCAACAAGAACACAATTAATTCAATATGGTGCCTCATATGCAAAACGAGCGATTTGTGAAAAATGTTATGTGGCAGTATAGCTTTCCAAATTGACACTTTGTCTTCTTCAAAAGTTAATGAGGTGCCCCATCTAGGCAATTCATAATTTCTGAAATATAATTAATAGATATGAAATTCATTTAATATTTTTGAAATAAAGGGTCCGCCATCTAACGTTTTTTTCAACTAGTGCTTATTTCGTGAATGGTAACACTTAGCTCATGTCTGATTTGACAGATAATTAGTTTTATCCTTCCGCTGAACGAATATGGTCCGTATGTTCGTTATCTTGTGAAAAAAGTGAAAGAAACTGGCATCCTCATCGATAAACCAAAGCGTGAAAAGCCAAAAACAGTGCGTACACCCGAGAATATTGCTGCTGTGGCAGAAAGTGTGCGTGAAGCGCCATCAACATCAATTCACTCAACAATTGAACATTTCGGAGACATCATTGAGACGAATTTTGCATAAAGACCTTGGTATGACGCCATCCAAAGTCCAATTGGTTCAGGAGTTCAAAAAAAAAAGTTATTTGGCGGACCCTTTACAATTCATAAATCTAAAAACCAATTCATTATTTCTGAAATGCAATTTATAAATCTGAAAAACAATTGAATTGAATTCTGAAAAACATCGGAATATGGTGTAGCGCAGTTTTTAGTGCATTTTTTCAAATTCCACTACGATTTATTTGGTATTTTGGATTGACAGAAGGTCAAATTGTTGCAACGAAAACAAATCTCATAATCGAAAAAGTGAGAGAAAACTGGAAAAAGGTGAAAAAACTTAATATGAAGTTGACATTAAAAGGGTTTCATACAAAAAGTGCTTTTAAAAGATAAATAATCTAAAATTGGCATGCGACATAATTTTACAAAAAAAATTTGTCTATTTGTGACACAAGGAAAAAAAGTCTTGCCACCCAAATTGTATAGCATCATATTTTAAAGCTTGACTATTTAAGCACTTTTTGCATGCGAAACTAGTATGTGTCTTAAGTCTACAATTTGTTTTGTTGATTGATTTTAATTAATTCCTACTGATTTAGTTACCGTTATTAAACCAGTGTGGCACTCAACGAAAAAAGTCTTGCCACCCCTGTTGTATAGCACCATATGTTAAAGCCTGACTATTTAAACTAGAGTTGTGTAGTTCGTGAACGACCTAGTTCAATTGAACTAGTCTTTTTTGTGAACTAGTGAGCTGGATCACAATCATCAGCTCTTTTAGGTCTTTCGCTCTTTTCGTTCTTTTTGTCTTTTGAGTAATATTTCTTTTCTTTATGTTGCTTTTGAGTTTTTCTTAATGTTGCCCAGCTCAATTTTTTTTTCAAATTTTTTTTAAATAATTTAAAATTTTTATAATTACGTACCATTTTATGATTTAACAATCTTTTTAAATATATTTTAAATTGTTGAATTATTCTCCGATAGTAAATTTAATAGAAAGTTACACATTTTGTTTCGCATCAGCTGATTCAATTCACTTCAAATAGTTCGTGTCGCACAGCTCAGTTTAGGATAAAGAGCTGTTGAACTAGAAGAGCGAACTAGTTCATTGAAAGGAGCTGAACTGTAAAGAGCGATCTTTAGAAAGACCTAAAATGCCCAAGCCTAATTTAAACACTTTTTCCATGCAAAACAAGTATGTGTCTTAAGTCTTTCGTTATTTTCCTGCTCATATTCGTATTTGATATCAATGAATACTACAATTTGTTTTGTTGATTGATTTAAATTAATTCCTACTGATTTAGTTACCGTTATTAAACCAGTGTGGCACTCAACGAAAAAGTCTTACCACCCCTGTTGTATAGCACCATATGTTAAAGCCTGACTATTTAAACACTTTTTCCATGCAAGTATGTGTCTTAAGTCTTTCGTTATTTTCCTGCTCATACTCGTATTTGATATCAATTAGTACTTCAATTTGTTATGTTGATTGATTTAAATGAATTCCTATGTATTCAGTTACCGTTATTAAACCAGTGTGGCACTCAACGAAAAAAGTCTTGCCACCCCTGTTGTATAGCACCATATGATAAAGCCTGACTATTTAAACACTTTTCCATGCAAAACAAGTATGTGTCTTAAGTCTATCGTTATTTTCCTGCTCATATTCGTATTTAATATCAATTAGTACTACAATTTGTTATGTTGATTGATTTAAATTAATTCCTATTTATTTAGTTACCGTTATTAAACCAGTAGCTATTTTATTTTTGGGTAAATTTGTTTGTGTGCATAAATTTTCACACCATTAAAATTAGTTTAGTTTGATTTTAAATAAAAATATTTTTACTGTCACGCACAAAACAAAAAAAAAATAAAAAAAATATCAACATCGCAAAATTAACGGGGTGTTTTTTGTCTGCCTGTTTGTTTGTTAAAGCGTGAATTGTGGCATTACAAAAAAAAGTGTCCGGTCATATAGTTTTAACTACTTAATTTTTACTACATGTTTAAAGATCATGACGAAGACGATAATATGATGCGAACTGATGTTTAACTTTTGAAATGTGTGTTAACGTTTTTGAGTGTTTTTTTGTTGTTGCGCGAGTCTTGGACACTTGAAGTGATAAATAATTATTATTACACTTGTATACGAAGCTTCAACATTCATATGCCATCAATTGTTTCAAAGAGTGTTTAAGTTTTTTTTTTTTTGTTAATTTTATTTTGAAACAAAAACTTTAACAAGTGCATTCATGTTTTTGGGACTTTTATTTAATATCATTGTTATTTTTTTTTTGTGTATAATCATTCACTACATATGTACGATGTTGTATGTATCGTAGGTATATTGTTTAACAAATGTTTTATATTCATTATTGAGTATGGTTTTTACTTTATAATAATGACCTTGTTTTATTATCTATTTATTACTTACTTTGTCCATCATACAATAAGTTGCGTTAAACAAATTAACAAAAAAAAAAAACATCAAAATTCATATGTGAAAAATGTGTATATTTATTTAAATTTAAATTTTATTAAGCCGTTATATTGTTGTTTTTTGTTATTAAAAGTTTTAATGTATTTTTTTTTTAATCTTAGCTTATGTGTGTACCATTCTAAGATTAATTTTACTAAAAGTTTAATGTTTTTATGGTAATTTATAATACAAACCCATAAAATATATAGCTACCTGTTTTTTCTTTGTTAAGGTTTTTACTATTTCTTAACTGTTGACTTCTATTTCATCGTTGACTTAATTTTGCAAAGTCATTTAAATTAAAAATGATATGTGATTTTTTAAAGTTATTAATTAAAAATTTAAAAAGGTTACGTCAAAATAAAATAACACTATAAACTGACGCACAATGGGCCAGAAGGTTTATTATCTTGAATCCATGATCTCAAAATTTTTGTTCTCTTCGCCTTCTCCCAGTCTCAGTTGACTGGGAAAACGCGAAATCATTTTACGCTTTTAGGGCTGATAGGGGGAAACAAAGGAGCTTTTGCAACTGAATAAAAGCGAACTTGGTAAGATAGTTAGTATTCTCACCGGGCAATTAACATTCAGGGCACACAAATTTCGAATGACCAATTTTTTTTTAATATTTGTTTTTTTTTTTTTTTATCGCTAACTGCGATTCCATCAGCAAGAAAAAATTAGAGGTTTTGTATAACAACATCATAAGATATGTTTACGTATTGAGGAAGAGTGATGGAGTCTCTGCTGTTTCAAAAAATCTTTATGGTGTATCTTTTGAAAACCTTCTTAAAATTAGAGTCCTTATTTTTCTGCACAATGTTACATACACTGAAAAACCACAATACCTTTTTAATTTTATACAATTTGCTAGATCTACCAGGGGTAAGAACATGATTACCCAGCAAAAAAAGAGCGGAAAAATATGTAGTAAAATCATCACATATACGGATTCAGATGTAGTGCAAATTGAGGTGAAACACGCATGATTTTAACATGGGGTTGTCATAGGACGGAAGTAGTCCAATTTGCTCAAACTTCATTTTATTAAAAGTAGTATGTGTAAGGTCATGAAAGATTGTATTTTTTGATGCTCTTTTGCATAGAACTGAATTTGTTGTTTTTAATTAGTGTTAAGGATATGATGGTAAGTCACATATTTTTAGTAAGTGAAAATATGGATTTAAAGAAGTGCTTTAAATGTTATGAGTTATGAACCCTTAAAAACTGCTCTATAGCTTTAAAAATATTTCAAAATAATTGTTTTCAGTTCAAATGAAAAGAAACTTTTTGTAGCTCTGATATTTTGAAATCAGAGCAAAAATTTCATTCATTTAACTTTAGTATGTTTTTTTACGATTTAATTATGTTTATTTAATGTTATATTTAGTGTTTACATTAACAAGAGAAATTAACAAAACAATTTAAATAAAAACTGTAGAATAAAGAATTCATGCTATTTAAATACAAATAATGGTTATACCAATTAAATATAAATTTGTCAGTCATTTGGCTTAAAAAAGAAATCAAAGACGTGTTTCAGTTTCACATCATTCAATTTAAATTAATTCATAAAAAATAAATATAAAGGATTATTAAACACCTGTCAAACAGGAATTTTTAATGAATTAGTTTGTTCAGTTACTTGGTTATAAAAGAAACTATTTGGGGTTCCATAAAAAACTAAAACTTTGATAACAAACTGTCAACTTGTTTTTGGAAAGCATCCGCATTTTCTTTTGGAGTTTCATTTTCTTCGTCACTTAATTCTTTGTCTAGATTTGACTTCTTTGTTAAAGCCGCATTCTCCTTGTAATGGCGATTTTTTGCAAGCTTCAATTCAGCTCTTAGATCCTCTTTAAACGTTTGTACAGAAGATGTTTCATTGTAAGAACCCACTGAAAAAAAATAACATAAACATTGCAGCTAAAAAATTACTTTTCACAAATTACTTACTAAATATAATATTTATAAATTTTGTGTAGTTAAGTAAACGCAATTTTCATTAGTGTCGTTTATAAGATCATCTACTGCTTTTAACTCCTCCACAGGCCGCCAACACTCACTGGGACATCCATACTTTCAGACTTTAAAACTTTTAAGAGGCTGCTGCAGCATTTCACGGATGGACCGTATTGTAGAAACCAATTTTGTAACTTTTGCCGCAAGGGTTCCGGCGAGGGAAAATTGTTCATTTCAGCTTCAAAAACTGTTATATGTTGAGGCTCTATTCCTATTGGTTGAGACTCCAATAAACATGGAGCCTCATTTGTGGTTTTAGGAATTGATTCGCTATTAGAAGATAGATCTGCCAAAATAATTCTTTTTTTATGTAACATTCTTTGGTACGAGCGTTTGCTACTCATTTTTGATTAGAAAAACACTTACCTGATTTTTAACAATATTAAATATTACAATATATTTTTTCACTTGAAATATTTATGCGCTTCTTTTCATATTTTACGCGTCCTTTTCTTTAGACAGTTAGTGATTCACTTTTATATTTTCAAAATAACAAGTTACTTGCTTAGCAAGTACTCGGAGCAAAACATATACATACTTGTAGGAACTTGTTCCTAACATACTTGTTTCTAAATTATGTTTTTACATGTATATCAATTTCAGTTTGTTTTGTTTGTTATTTTTGATGTCATAAAAATATTTGAATTTTTTATTATTATAAGTTACCCTCTTGAAATAAACAGTAAATTTTGTTAATCTCCGAAAATATTAATATTGTCTCTATATAAATTTGGCGATCCTGTCTAACGGATTTATTTTTAATTCGTCTTGGTCAAATAATTAATGGATATAATTATTTTGCCGAAACAACAAATAATTTGAGATACATATCTATATAATATCAATTGAAGATTTTAATTCAAGATTTTGTAATTGTCGAAATCAAAGCCAAAAAGGAATATGAACTGAAGATTTAAGCTGATCTTGGATTCAAATATTGTACAATAAATTAATTCAAAGAGCTAATTTCGGATGAAATAATTCAAGATCTGAATTCCATACCCAAATCATTACAATTTACTCAAATTACCATTATATGAGGGATTAAGTTTCATTTGCATCGATATTATGTGGTGAATATAATAAAATTAAATATATATATCGATCAAGGAAAACATTTTAAAAATATAATTGCAATCGTTGTGTTAATTGTTTATAAGTAGTTTGTTTTTGCGTTATATTCTATGTATGCGTTTCATGTTTGATTATTTTGTTACCTACAAACCCGTCAGCTACATTAGTAATGGTTCTTACTAGATCTTTTACACGAAATAATTTATTATTAGATGTTCAAACCGAATTTAGAAAACACATCGAATACATCCATTTTAACTCCATTATCTCATAGCTCACCTACACTTGTATCAGAAAACGAACAAGCACAACAAACGACAGAAATTCAAAATCCACCTCCTTCAAATATGAATAATCAAGCTTTCAATTTTCCAATTGTTAACAGTAGCAATGAAGCTTCTCTTAAATTGCCAAACTTTTGGATCTCTTGTCCAGAAGCTTGGTTTATTCAAACGGAGATACAATTCAATATTAAACATATTGAAGATGATACAACTAAATACCAACACGTGATTGTAGCTCTTCCTCAGGAGGTAATTACTAAAATTTTAGATATATTACAGAAACCACCTACCATTAATAAATACGAGTTTATTAAAAAGACATTGTGCGAACGATTTTCTCTTAGCGAAGAGAAGAGATTAGAACAATTATTCTCGGATAAACAAATGGGTGACCGTAAACCATCTGAGTTTTATAGGAGTATGTCTAATATTGCAGGTTCAGTTTCTATGATAGGTAGCGATCTCCTTTATAAATTATGGATTAGAAAACTCCCTCAAGAACTCCAAATCCATTTAACTTCTTCCAATTTAGCGAGTATAGAAGAAAAATTAACACTGGCTGATAAGTTTTGGGATGTTTTGAATAAAAAACCAAATCTCACTGATTGGTTCGAGTAATAATGTGAGTTCCAATCAGAAAATGTTCCACAACTTTTCCAAAATTACTTCACAGATTTGTCAAAATTTAGAAAAATTAAGCTTAGAAGTTTCTGAACTTAGATCCTCCAGACAAATTGATAAAAGTAGTCCAACATTCCGTAGAAATTCTAGAAGTAGATCACGCAAGAGATTCGAAAAATGTTGGTATCATTTTAAATTTGGTGCCAATGCACATAAGTGTATCCCACCATGTAATTTCCAATCAAATTATAATACAAATAATTTAAACTAGATAATCCTATCATGATGGTGACGGATGATAGGATAACTTCTAGGCCATCTCGTCGCCTATTTATATATGATCGCGTTAATAAATTAAAATTTTTAATAGATACAGGTGCTTGTGTTTCAGTTATACCACTTTCCAAATTCAAAAAATTTAAATATAGATCAGACTTATTATTATCAGCGGCAAATGGTTCAAATATAAAAACTTTTGGCAATAAACTTTTAGGTATAGATATTGGGTTACGAAGAGAATTCACTTTTCCATTTTTAATAGCCGATATTGAAACACCAATTATTGGTGCTAACTTTCTCGAATATTTTGGTTTATTAGTTGATATGAGAGAAAAGAAACTCATTGATTCATTAACAAAATTAGAAACTAAGGGTTTCTCAGGATTCTGTGACATTTTTTCATTAAAGGTCTTAGTTCCGGAAAACAAATTTTCAAAATTGCTAAATGAATTTCCAAGAATTACTTTAGATACTGATTACACGAAAACCGCTCAACATAACACTGTTCATAGAATTGTAACTAAAGATACACTACCTTTTTCGAAACCAAGAAGATTAGATCCTTTAAAATTAAAAATAGCTAAAAAAGAATTCGAATATTTAGTCAAAATTGGTGTTTGTCGACCATCAACATCTCATATTGCTTCCTCTTTACACTTAGTACCAAAAAAAGATCCAAACGATTGGAGACCTTGCGGTGACTACCGGCGACTTAACTGCGTAACCGTACCTGATAGATATCCATTACCGAATATCCAAGATTTTAACTTCAATATGAGTGGAAAGACAATATTTTCGAAATAGATCTAGTTAGGGCTTATCACCAAATTCCAGTTGCTCCCGAAGATATTCATAAAACTGCAATTACAACTCCTTTTGGAATGTTTGAGTTCGTCAGAATGCCATTTGGATTAAGAAATAGCGCTCAAACATTCCAAAGGTTTATAAATGAAGTATTTTTTAACTTTGATTTTGTATTTACATATATTGATGACATTTTAATTGCTAGTGCAAACGAAGAAGAACATATAAATCACCTTAAGTTAGTATTCGAACAGTTAGATAAATTTGGATTAAATATAAAACCTTCAAAGTGTGCTTTTGGACAAGAATCATTAGATTTTTTAAGTTACCAAATTTCCAAAGATGGTATTAAACCATCGAAAGAACGTATAGAAGTAATTAGCTCGTTTGAAAAACCTTTAGCTGCCTCAAAACTTCAAAAATTATTATCATAGGTGTGTTCCAATGCTAGCAGAATATTTGATCCCTTTACATAATATTGTTACAGAAGGGAATAGGACTAAAAATAAGAACATCAAATGGACGAAAGAGGCAGAAGAAGCATTTAGTATAGTTAAACAAAAATTTACTGGAAGAACTCTAATTAGTCATTATGATAGAAATACAAAATTTCGTTAGCAGTCGATGCATCAAGCGTTGCTGTAGGTTCTGTTTTGCAACAGTTAAATGGTAAGAATTGGGAACCATTAGCATATTTTTCTCGAAAGTTAAGTTCAGCTGAAAAAACGATACTCGACCTTCGATCGAGAATTACTTGCTATATATCTTTCGGTCAAACACTTTAAATATTTCTTAGAAGGTCACAATTTTACAATATACACTGATCATAAACCATTAACATATGTACTTGAGTCAAAAACAGATAGATCACCGAGACAAACTAGACACATGGAATATATTGCACAATTTACAAATGATATTAAATATATTAACGGCAACGATAATGTGGTTGCGGACATGCTATCAAGGATACCAGAAATAGATACTTTAACGTACAATGAAATAAGTTTTGAGATTTTGAGGAAAGAGCACGAGCAAGAAATTTCTAGTGGTTTAATAGATAATAATTTTAAGAATAAGTACAATATTAAAGAAATTGTAGTACCAAATTATAAATTCAAAATTTTATGTGAGATTACTGGAAACAATCCAAGACCGTATATCCCAGTATGCATGAGACGCAATATTGTGAACAAAATTCATTCGCTTTCTCATCCTGGTGTTCGTTCTTCCAGGAAAATCATTCAAAAAAGATACTTTTGGCCCCTTATGAATAAGGATATTAATTCATGGATATCAGAATGTATTCAATGTCAGAAATCTAAAATTACAGTATATACTAAATCTCCAAATGTTGAAATTGAAGTTCCAAAATGTAGGTTTGAACACATACATATGGATATTGTAGGACCCTTACCTGTTTCAAACGGATATCGATATTTATTAACGATTATAGATAGAACGACGAGATGGCCAGAAGCTTATCCTTTACGAAATATTTCATCCGACACAATTGTTAAAAATTTTATACAGAATTATATTTCGAGATTCGGTATCCCCTTAAAAATAACTGTAGATCGTGGTTCACAATTCACCTCAAGTTTATTTTCTGATTTAACCAAAATGCTTGGAATACAGAAAATACACACTTCTGCTTATCATCCCCAAGCGAATGGAATGATAGAAAGATTCCATCGTCAGCTCAAAACATCTATAACAACTTCAAATGATTCCCTACATTGGTCAGATCAATTGCCCATAATACTTTTAGGTTTACGGAATTCCGTTAAGGAAGATCTTAAGTGCTCACCAGCAGAGATGGTTTACGGACAAACTCTAAGAATTCCTGGTGAATTAGTTGTTCCGTCTCAAAATTCAGAAAATATAGATTCTAATTTTATTCTTCAGAAATTAAGAGAACATTTTTCAGAAACTCGTAATTTTATATCTCACCATGGTAATAAGCGAAGTTATATTCCTCCTAAGTTAATGAGTTGTAAATACGTGTTCCTTAGGGTTAATCAGAAAATTGGATTGCACCATCCGTTTGAAGGACCATATAAGGTTTTAGAAAAAAAAGAGAAATGTTTTAAAATACAGAAAGGTGAAACAATAATTTCTGTCTCGGTTGATCGCTTGAAACCCGCTTTTGTGGATATGGAGGAAAATAATGAGGTGCATTCCAATTTAAATATACTTCCAAAAAAGAAAGTTACATTTAATTTAAATAACTTATCATTGAACCATATTTTTTTAACTGAAGGGGGAGTAGATGTAGGAACTTGTTCCTAACATACTTGTTTCTAAATTATGTTTTTATATGTATATCAATTTCAATTTGTTTTGTTTGTTATTTTTGATGTCATAAAAATATTTGAATTTTTTATTATTATAAGTTACCCTCTTGAAATAAACAGTAAATTTTGTTAATCTCCGAAAATATTAATATTGTCTCTATAATACTTAAAAAATTATCAAAGATTTAAAAAGATTTCAATTAGTTTTATACATTTTTTATTAATAATTTTATTATTCATATTTTTCATTTAAATTGCATTTAAAAAACAATTAAATCGACATTTAAAAATATGTATGTGGTTATTTTTGTTAGTACCCGAATACTTTAAATCACAATTTTCACAACACCAACAAAACAGCTGATTCTACAAATATTTTTTTATTTTAACAAGAAATTATTATATATATTATATATTTATTATATTATTTTATTTATATTATTATATTATATTATAGTTGTTAAAAGACACAAACTCCCAGTTCCATTCGATTATGTCAAATATCGAATTGTAACCGAACATTCGTGACATTTCTATTAGTAAACGTTGTATATGATGACATTATATGCTAAGTTCAGGAACTGATCTAAAAGGCCAGCATTAGATCAGAAAAATCAGTAGTAGTAGCTACTTTGTGTGTAATGAAAATGTTTGTTTTCTTTTGAACTACTTCGCATTATTTTTGCTGGGTATACCTAGATTTAAATGTCTTGTGTCAGAATGGCAATTTTTCATAAAAGCCGTTCGTCTTTGGAATGATGTGCCAAACAACCAACAAACAAATAGCAACGCAATTCTTTTTAGGAAATTTTTATTTGAATCTTTTGCTAAACTTAAATAAAAATTTCTCGTTTGAGAATAATTTGTAAAATGTTATCATATCTTTATTTTATGTTTATTTATATATTGTTTTAAATTTTTCATGTAACTTTTAATATTATTAATTTTAGTATATTTATTTTTTTTGTTATATTTAATATTAATTTTTTATGTGGCATTCCTTGTAAACCAATATAATCATGTGCTTTAATTATAAGACTTGTTCTTGTTGCGCAGGAAATCGATAAATAAAAATAATTAAAAATAATTAAATTAAATAATTATATAATTACAAATTATATACTATTACCCTAACCGAGCACTAGCTACTATGGCTTTCGGCGCGTTGTTGCGAAAACAGACCTGTGTCTCTGGTGGGAATCGAACCCACGACCCCCGCACTAATAAGCCAGCACGCTACCAACTAGCCTACCGGGGCGCATTTTTTTTTTTTCATATTATTTTGTAGGTTTGTTTAATTTGTTAATTTGTTGTGTCCGAATTTATATTGGATATTTTAAGACCAAACTTTAGGGTCATACTGATCACTGCGCAGCGAGTTGGTGATTCTGTCCCTTCATAGCACCCCCTCTAAAGATGTACACTGATAGAAAAAAAATTGTAAACATGTTTGCTAAAACTACTAAAAATTAGTTAAACATTACGTTGCAAAAAAACTGCTAAACTTAGATTTTTTTTTTTGCTTAATAAGTAAATAATAGCAAAAACAAAGCTTTTGAATCAACGAATATTTAGTTATATTTAAGATAAGTTTTAGTTAACTGAAAGTAGCAAAAAAAAAAAATCATAAAAAAGTGAGTTTTTTTAAAATTTTTTTAATCGAATAAAATCTGTTGATTTTAATAAAATATACTGCTATTCGCCGTCTACTACATTAAAGTAAATATAGCAAATATTGTGTTTATATTACAATTTTTGTTTGCTGTTTTTAGTCTACAAATATTTTGTAAAAGTTTTTGCTAACCAGTTACTTTGACTGGTTTGGTATGTTTGATTTAAAACGTCAAGGTTTTGTTCCAACTTATTCCAGATATTATTATATGACTTTTGTAGCAGTGATGCATTTTGAGTTTTTTTTGTTTTGGGCCAAATTGACAATTTAAAAGGGCCAAAATACCATTGATAGGGCCACAGAATGATAAAGTTAGTACTATAGTACTTTTTTTGGTACTATTTGATCAGGAAAAGTATCATGGTACTCCTTTGACTCTTTTAGTACTATTTACATATAAATAAAAATTAAAGATTTAGTTAGAATTTTAACGTCTTTTTCACACAATTGCAATTAATACTATAATTAATATGCAATTTTATTTAATTTTAATTGTGAAAGACGTGGTAGAGAAGAATGAGTGTATTTTCTAAAAATCATAACTACATTGTAAATTTTTCAATTTTCCTGAATCAGACTACGCAGTTTCTGGTATTAAACCTTCGCCAGTGACCCTGTTTTTTGAATAATGTAATATTTGTTATGATTTTATTTGTTTGATTGCGTCTATATGAAATTTTCTGTGCAATCACTGACCGTAGTATAGATAAACTGATTTTTAATGCCACATGTACTCGCGCCACACGTTAGACAAAGCGCTTTAGCGCACTGATCTATCATCAGGTCGAGTTTCGTTGTGATTAAAACTAGTTTTATTTAATACACGGTGTTTTTGTTCTTGCACACATAATCTCAGAAGTACAACTCCAACAATACAACAGTTCTATTCTTAGAAACTTCAAGATTCAACATTTAATTCAATTACCCATTCATAAATTAACATTTATCAAATGTATTTATTTGGATCCAATCGTTGTAAATGTAATTGATTAAAAATGATTTTATTTGAGTTCGAGTAAAAAAAAAAGTGTTCGAAAAGTGAAAAATAAATATCTTAAAAAAGTACAATTGAAAAAAGGCCATTGTCAACATCTTCTAATTTGCATTGTGATTCTAAAATCGAATGAGTAATGAAATAGATTTCCTTGCAAAAAAGGTGAATTTAAGAAATATTCTGATAATTTTATTTATACAAATATACAAATAAATTTTTAAAAACGTTAATTTATAATAAAAACTTGTATTTAGTACTATGAGGGTCGAAAAAGTACTATTTTTTATGCTGGTTGGTACTATTTGAAAATCCCTTTTGTCATCCCTGTAGGGCCATATTTTTTTAAAAAATTCGACTATTAGGTTTTTACTAAAATAAAAATAATATTAATTTGTTAATAAGAGTTCGTCATTTTAATGCTTTTTTAAAAATGCAGGACAAACCCCTCTGACAATAAAGTTTAACATATTTTATGAATTCTCATAATTATTTCCGCTCTTACGATACACAAGAACAAAAACACATTTTTTTAATAAAAATGAATTGCGGCACTTCTTTTAAAAATTTGGACAAATATAAAAAGATTTAAAAACGTTATCGTCCTGCATTCAAAAATTTTAAAACCTGACCTCCTGGTACGAAAATATATGATTTTGAAATCGATTTTTATAAGAAATTAAACAACACCCCGTTTTTTATTCTCTAAGGAACTGGCATATGCTCTCATCGAATAAAAAAAATCAGGCAAATTTCATAAAAGTCTGAACTAAACGGTTTAAAGTAGTTAGTTCAATTTTGAGCTGAAAGGGCCAAAATAGATAAGAAAGTACCACAGGGCCATCAAGCAGTCAAAAGTGCCACAAATGGCCCTATTGTGCCACGTTTTGCATCACTGTTTTGTAGGATTAAGTAGCGTACAAATCCACAATAACATTTTTTTTTTAATTTGGTTTAGCTTTCGAGAAACATTTTTGTATGCCTTCTTTAAAGATACATTTTTCATTCGATCAATGTAATCTAGAAGTCTAGCACTGCATTTAAATCATTTCGAAATGTTGTGCTGTTTAAAGCGATATTTAGAATAGAAAGTAGATATGTGCTTTGTTTGATGAATATTTTATTACATTTTTTAGTGTAATTTCTTCTGAAATTGTACGATATTAAATTATTTTATATATTCTGAATCTAGAATCCCAAAATTACAAAATGATATATAAAAAAAAAATAATATCCACTCGTTCACCGTTTCATTCCATTTCGTTCTTAATATTTAGAGTTCCAATTTCACTAGTTCGCCGTTCCATGCCACATCGTTCTCTTTTTTTAATCGGTTCTGTTTGAATCGTTCTCATTCCATTTCATATCCCGTGTTTAGTGTTTCAATTTCACTCGTCTTCCGTTCTATTCCATACCATTCCGATTTGGAACAATGTTCCATTCCATCCAGCCAATAGATTTAGAAGACAACGGATAGGACATTCAGATTCGGACTCAGTTTACCTCAAACCTTGAGAGTATACTCTAATCTGTGGATCTTGACTTTTTGTATATTTTTTCGATCTGTGTTATTGCAATTTAACGAGTACTTCGAGTTTAAGGTAAATCGGTCGACAGGTTCACAAGTTATAGGTAAAAATATGAAAGTGCATTCAGAAAGTCATACACTTCAATGACATAACCTCTAAAATTTTACATATCCCCTCATCTTAGAATCTACAAAAATATAAAATTTTCGAAAACGGTTTAAGACGAATGGATTTTTTTGCGGTGAAATTTTTAATATGTTTAGTTTTGCTTTTTTTTGCCAGAATAACTCACAAGAGAACTCGGTTATGTGGTTCCCCCAGATTTCGATGAAATTCCTATATAAGATAGAGGAGACGAAAGTAATAAAAAATTGCTAGAAATTATACTTACCCAATGACATTTTTAGGGGCTAAACTGGGTTTTAAAGTTTTTCGACATTTTTTTGTTCGGGATAATTTCCTTGTAAGTGATTTTTAAAAATAGCTAATTTCAGCCTATTTAAAAAGTGGCTTAAGTGTTCGGGAAATTGATAGAAAAATAAACCGTTCACATGTGGTTGCCATAAACTTGGCAAATAATACAAGTGCTTATGCTGAAAATAAAACAGGCGTCCCGAAAATAAGTATTCTGAACGGGACCGACAAAAAATCATCAACCGTGCCAGCAACTCAATGAAGAGTCTCAACCAGATAATCGATGAATGTAAGGTAAATGTGTCTAAATATACCATAAGTAGACTCTTAAAGGATTCCAAGAGAATTATTCGCAAAAGCGGATGTCTATGCCAAGGTTATTACCCCGCTACAAAACTGCTCGACTTGAATTCGCTAAAAGGAATTTACAAACCAACTGGATAAAGGTTAGTCAATAATCGCTGTTGTTGGTAGGACTGTTTAAATTCAATTTTCTTTTAAAGGCGATTTTTTCTAATGAGAAAAAATTCAATCTTGATGGTCCAGATGGTTTTAACAGCTATTGGAGAGACGTAGGTCTCACGAAATTTCTCAAAAAGAAATTTCGGAGGCGGATCCTTTATAGTTAGGTGCTGTTTTTGTTTCGACGGTATGGTTAATTTGGCATTTCCGAGCACCAGAATGAATTCTTCTGATTACATTACAGTAGATAAATTGGTGCCATTTATTGAAAATAACAACTAAGACAAATTCATTTTCCAACAAGACAATGCCTCATCCAGCAACACTGGCACTGGTAACCTCAAAATATATTCCAGAATAGCTTCTTTTATCACCGGTTGCATAGAACAGGTTAATGGCAGCTACAATATAAGGCTTCACTGTCCTGGAACCAGTTATATAACTGGTTCTTGAACTAAAGCAACTTATTCTTGTTTTGAGGTAAAGAACCTGTTGTAAATAGGACAAACTCCATACAAAAAGAATCGGTTTTAGAACAGAAATTAGAACATATTGTTATACGGTATAAGTTGTTCTGCAATCTGTTATATGGGTTTTACTATTTTACTATGCAGTATATGTAAGTCGTTTAGACGATGGTATGACAGTCATCTCCGGATCAAACCGCATTGACAATATTTGGAAAGTATATTGTGTTAAAGTTTACGCAGAAAACCGCCAATATGAAATCGTCTAAAAGAATCAGTCATTGATGCGTGGGGATCTATAACGGAAGAACTTTGAATAAATCTGGTAGACAGTATATCTGATCGAGTTTTCGAGTTGATTAAAAAAAGGAGGCCTTATGCCTTATTAAAACTGCTGCTTTAAAACATTTTTCTTAAATTTTGTAAATTTTGATATATTAAGTTAAGTGTATTTGTAGTTATAACACACTATTTGATTTTGTTATTCCGTTTTAAATAGTAAAATAAAAAATAAATCAATTGTATTTGAATTAACTATTAATTTTCCATTGGTTTTACATTTATGCCAATTAAACTCGTCTACTTTTTATGTAACTTACGAAATTTAGTGAAATTAATGTGCAATTATAGTTTTGCAACGCAGTGTAATAGACGCATTTTTATAAAATTTGACAGAAAGAAGGCATTTAGAATTATTAGCAAAGCGTTAAAGTTTAAGCAATATATAATGACCCAGCAAAATAAAGTGGAAGTAGTGCTTTAAGAACCTCTTTAACTTGACTTCCAAAGCATTAGCATACGCACATTTTTCACTTTAATAGAAGTTATTGTTACTAACTGCCAAAAATGGTAAATTAAAGTTATTTTCAACAGCATTTGCATCAGCATCTAAATTAATTGGTATCTAAATTAATAACATCATAAGAAGTACTTTTTTATAAGTTCATATATATTTTTTTTATATGGAGGTTGAGGTGGTAAGTGGTTGGATTTGCAATCAGAAGGTTGCAAGTTCAATTCCGGGCCGGGGAGATAATTTTTTTTTTTATTTTTTTTTTTAATTCTAATTAATTTTTTTAGTATTTTTTATTTAATTTGGTTTTTCTGAGTATTTTAAGAGAATTAAGTAATTTAAAAACTACCAAATAATTAACATCTTGACTTTAATCATAAAGAATTAAATTAAATTAGAAAATTGTTATCCAGAGTGGACAAATAATTATTTGATAAAAATCTATTTTTTGTCTTTGCGATGGAACCTTTTGTAAAACTTATTTAAAAATATAAAAAAAACCTAAGGTTTAATATTTTTTATTGTTATGTTGATAAGAAAATGCAAAGATGTATTTCACTGCTAAAAATTAGTTTATCGAATTTTTCATATTTGTTTCAAGATATACTTTTCAGGTGTGCCTCAATTGAAACGTGTGCAATATTCAAAAAAAAAATTAAGTAAAAAAATTTAATTTTGGCTTCAAAAATCTAGTTGAGTTTTTAATTCTATTGTTTTGGATCGCAAAAAATTAGCAAAACCAAAAAATATCGAAGCCAAATTTTGAAAGCTAGTTTATTAATAATAATAATTAATTAGTAAATTAATTAATTAAAACCTTTTACTTAATTTAAATATATCACTTTAATTTACCTATAGAGTTTTTACCGACCTCTTTCTCCAAATCTGTAGAAAAAAATACGGGAACATTAAAAGATCTTAAGTTCCAAGGCACACTCGTTTCATTGCAGGCCACTTTTCCCTACCTGTAGTTAAACTACTTGTACAATATTTATTTTTCATTGTCATTATCTTATTAAAGACACTTCTCGTCAAATTAATTATTAAAAAAATATTTTAAAATATGCAATGAATTCAAAATTGTTAAATGAGCATTTTATTATTTCTTAAAATTTTTTTTAACCTCATCAAAACTTGAAAATATTTTAAAAATAATTTATATCTCAGTGATACGAAATCACATAATAAAAATGTTTTAAAAATCATTATTTTCTCTTTTTTATTATATATTTGTGTAGCATATTTTTCTTGTTTTCATTAAAATATATCAATATTTTCAACTTAAGTTAGTTTTAAGTTTGTTGTATTGCATAAGTAACTTTGGTGCAAATGGTAGCGCGGTCTACTTTAATACAGCAGATCGTAACTCAGATTCGTGTGTTCAATACTCGCTGGCACCAAAAGATTTTTTTGTTTTTAATATTTAAAGAAACATCCCTAAAGTATGCTGCACATTTTTATTAAATAAAAATGTTAATATATATTTGAAAAAGACCTTCCATGAACTATTGAAAAATAGCATCCATGCACTGTTTAAAATGCTATTAAAGAAGTTATATACTCACTCCATCCGCCCAATGACACGACAATGTTAAAATCATTAATGATTCACCTAAATTTGCACCACATCCGACTCAGTAGATGTGGTGTTTTTACTACTTCTTCCTCAGCTCTTATTTTGCTGGGGAGGTTTAAGTAAGTCTTCGCCCAATTTCATATTTTCAAAAAAAAACGAAAATAGCTATGTCTTCCTAAATTAAAACACAAAAAAACGATTGAACTGAAGGATACTTAGAATTCTACTCTTCTAAAAAGCGAACTGCGATTTTGAGAGTTTTGATAGAAAATGTTAAAATGTTTTTAACAGTACTATTTTTAATTAAATAATTTTCAAGTTTTATAAGTTGTTTTAATTAAATTTTTAAGTCAAGTTGTGGTTTTCAATATGTTCGCTAAAAAAAGTTATTTTTTATTTTAATACTTTTGTGAAACGGTAAAAATAAGGTTATGTTAATGATTTTGGACTATCTCTGTTTTTAATTGAACCAAAAATTTTTATGAGCCATTTTGGCCCTCGTAGCATAGAAGGGTTAATGTTTATAAATCAAAAATTGATTTACTTTGTTCACGATAAATATTTAATTTTTTTTTTTTTTGAAACTTTTAAGTGTAAAATGCATTTGATGCAATGGATCATCTTTATCCCCTAGCACAAAGGGTTAATTATAATAAAAATAATGAAAATGAAAACTTGTTCTGATGATGGAAACCTAGAAAATTCCCGAAATAGTTCCATCAACACATTCCTGAAAGTGGTCAATTAATAAATTTGAAAACAAAAACTCTATAGATTATTTGTTCGGACAATATCCCTATAAAATATTATATAGAGTATGGTCTCGAACTTAAATAATTATCATTTTCATTGCACAATTAAAGGTCGAAAAAAACACAATTTTTATTTTTAATGAAAACTATATCAAACTTATAATAAAAATATTTCAGAATCATTTAGGATACTTGAAACATCAATTTGGTCAACTTTAATTGACGCACGATAAAAAAAGCGATCGTTTTAAGTTGATTATAGCGCAATGTACTGAATTTTTTAAATTTTGAACTTATCTAATTGGTTGCCAATATTACAACCAATTAGAAGAATTTTTTTAATATTTCTTAATATTTCAAGCATTTAAATACGATATATAATACTAAGACCAAACTGTATTGCTACTTTTTAAATGTGTTTTATTATACATACGAGTATTTCTCAAAATTAATTTAATTTAAGTTATTTTAAAAGCACACAATATTTTGAATTACCAACGTTATGCCAATGGTGGCAAGCTCGTTCAAACCAACGGTTGGTGACTATTATCAATCGGATATCAGGATAACACTGTCAATATTGTTAATGCCACGTTCTGCCAACGCATAACCGACCATCGCCGACGCTTTGTTAACACTGTGCCGATTGCATTTTTCTGCCTGGGTACTTTTACGGTAATGCTTTTACTAAGAAAGTACAGAAAATTCCCAACATTATAGCTTCAATGAAGTTTTGAAAAGAATTTCTAAATGAAAATCCTAAAAAACGGGTAAATGCAATCATCTTAAAATTTTTTTTTAGATAAATCTCCTCTAAATGGCCTCGAACTTGAATAATGTTCATTTTCATTGCACAATTAAAGGCCGAAAAAACATAATTTTTATTTTGAATAAAAATTATATCAAACTTATATAAAAGACAAAGTACGGTCTTGTTTAATCCCCCTTTACATCTTGTTTTTAAACAAACCAAGTGTGCAAATAAAAAGGAGGAAAAAGCAAAAAGCGTGTATTATATATCTACCAAAGGTAGAGGGCGCACATAACAAATTCAATTTATTTTTGATCAATGATGATAATCTTTAACATCGAGCTCATATATTAGTTCTCATTTAGTGAGAAAACTAGTTTATATGAATGTTTGATGTTTTGCATGGGATTGTCACTTCTTTCAAAACGTGTTCTGATTATGGGAACCCAGAAAATTCCCGAAATAGATCTATCAACACATTCCTGAAAGTGGTCAATTAATAAATTTGAAAACAGAAACTCTATAGATTATTTGTTATGACAATATCCTAATAAAGAAATATAGAGTATGGCCTCGAATTTAAATATTTTTCATTTTCAAATCTCCTTTGTCATAAAATATTTCAACAGCTAAAATGTTCGATTTCTAAGTATATTTGCAGTTGTTTTAATGTGAATTTTTGTCTGTTTTTAACGAACACATATTGTAAGTGTTTGAGCAAAATTTATTTTAATAAATTATCTAGACAACTTTTATTTCTAAATTAGTTTACTCTACAAAATTAAACTAACTGCCCATTGTGCGGCTCCATAAAGCTTTACACATCTAAGCCATACAAATATTTGTAAACCAAATGTAGGTAATAGTATGACCCCAAATTAATCAGTAAAAACCAGACGTAGAAATTTAAATATTTTTGGCCATAATAAAAGCGCAAAAAAAATCAATTCAACAATAGCATCTACAAGATAAATCATCATTTGAAGATTGTTTTGTAATGATTCACAATTTGTTTTGATTTTTATTTCTGCGTCTTTTATTTCTTCTATGATCTTTAACATCATCTTTATACACGCAGAGAAATAAAGTGCCAAACGAATTGGAAAGCGTATTTTGGTGGTAATAGCCAATAAATTCGGTTAGTGCAACTTTATTCAAATTTGATTTCTGAATATCTTGAGTCTTACAACTAAAACTCGGTTGTGTTAACTCAGTTATGCGAACCGATTTCAGTCATAGTAACCGAATTCGAGTCGTAGTTACCGAATTTTAGTTGGCAAATGGTATATTCTTTTTTCAGTGTGTATATTTGTATATAATTGTACTCAATTTTTTATTTTATGTGACATTTTAACTTCATCATTAAGTATTAATCGTATCATTTCTTTTGTTTTTATATCATGGATTACACAATTTCTTTTAAAGTTTTATCTAATCTTTTTAAAAGAGGAAATCATTTTTGTGTCTTTCTACGATTCACCAGGAATATTTATGTTTGTTTTTGCATTTGTTATGTTTATTTGATTAAGCCGGTTTTTTTTTCCTTATACGAAAAGGTGTTGATTTAATAGTCAGCTAGTTTATTTTATTGGCGGTGGTAATGTCGATGGTAATGTTGGCTTTGTTATGTGTTGTGAAGTTTTAAATATTTGCTAAAATGTGTCTTTATTTTTCACTAGAGTGGTGTTTTGAGTGTATACCATATAATTTTATAACTCTTTTTATAGAGTGTTTTTATGTTGGTTTATTTTTTCTACTACATGTTGCATTATATAGTTTCGTATACTATAGTTTACAGCGCATAGTCAAAGCATATGGAGCAATATGTTAGTGGTGTTTTATTGTTACTTGAACTCGAACTTTTTTATTTTTAAATTTGTTGCAATTACACACAATGTTTGAAAAAACAAACCTAGAGAAAGAAACCAATGCCTATTCCTTAGATTTTGATAGGCAAAATAAATTCAAATTCATCATCTGTCGGCTTTTGAATGATTTCGAAAATAAAAGTTTAAAATACTAAATGCCCCTAAATCCCCTAGATGGCCTGAAATTCAAAATAGGTCGAACATAGATTTTATCTCTTTTACGCATTCAAAATTTATCCAAACTGGTGAAATTAACTTGAAATTCTTTCCTTGAAGTGTTTAGAAATTTGATACAAAAATTTTTTTTTGCCTTTGATTAGATTTTATATGTTGCTTTCCAAAAATGTTGATCATTTTCATTATAGACAATAGAATTGTTTCATTGGCATCTCCCAAATCTTTAGTTGTCTGCAATAGAAAAAGATAATTGTCTTAGCTTAAACCGTGACATTACATACAACAGACAAAATAAACTCTATCATATTAGATTCTAACTAAATATATAAAAATATAGAAAGTGTTAAAACAGTTTTTTAAAATACAAAATTTTCTAAAAAAAATTACAAAAAATGTATAATATATGAACGTATATGGATGACCATATGAAATAATATATGATCATAAATGACCATATTTGTCCATATATGGAAATGTTGGTTCATTTTTTTAGTATGTACAAAAAAAAATATATATGACCAATATCAATCAAAATATCAAAAATATATATAACAGAAAAGCTAATAGGATAGAAAATTGCAATTTAGCTGCATTACATTCGAGGCCATACTTGGGTGTGATAGCTAAACGGTCATTACTTGGTAATTATACGTTTGTAATGTAAGATGAGCGCAGGTTTGATTCTTACAGCCGCAGGTTGTTGAACATTTTAGCATATAGAGACAATCTGACAATTATAAATACACAAAAATTAATACAATTTAAATTTAAAATTACTAATGACGCCTGTCCATAAAAAGGCAGAAACTAGGCTAGTCTGATTTAAAAATTAATAGTGTTTATAATTTTTAGAGAGAAAAACGTTTATTCTTCTTCTTAACCTCAACATTTCTAAAATGTTTTTGGAGTTTGTTATTTTAAATTGTAATGTTCATTTAAGATAATTTTAATATATATTTTCGATGAACTGTATTAAATTTAGGCCGGGTCGATTTGTATGGAGGCAAAAAAAATCGCTCAACGTTCAAGGAAAATCGTATTCTAGGGATCAAAATAAGAAACTTTGCCGAAGGAACCATACCTCTAAAACGAATTCTGATATCCCGACTTTTGACCCGTAGGGTAAAATTTTGAAAAATCCCACTTTGACCTATTTAGAGTGCCATAATCGAGTCCAACCCAATCGAATATAATTTATGCATTCATCTGCTAGAGCTTCTTCCGGAGAAGAAATAGAGACTACTTTCAGAAATATCTCAATCCCGAGATTTGTCCATTTTGCTATAAAAACACGGCTAAAAAGGCTCTCTTTCAACTTCAATTTTAACACCTTAACGGGCACCTAGAATGATGATTTGTGCATTAATCTGCTAGCGCGTCTCCCGGAGAAGAAGTAGCTCCCATAATCTTGGAGAGATTCCTCCTACTTTCTGAAATATCAAAGTGGGATTTTTCAAAATTTGACCCTACGGGTCAAAAGTCGGGACATCAAAATTCGTTTTAGAGGTATGGTTCCTTCGGCAAAGTTTCTTATTTTGATCCCTAGAATACGATTTTCCTTGAACGTTGAGCGATTTTTAAATCGACCCGTCCTAATAAGCTTATATAATATTCAAAAATGTTTTAATTTTTGTATTAAAAATACAAAACTTTTTTGTTCGGACTTTCTATATTTTTCATATAAATATTTAGTTAGAATATTGTTCTACCTCAAGTCCAAAAATCTAATATGATATTGTTATATTAGATTTTATTGTACTGACATACAAAGTATATCGACATGTAAAATTGTTGTTTTTCAAATAAATAGTTTGATTTTATAATTAGGGTTACCAGATCAAGCAGTTTATACACTAAGGCAGTCAAAAAGATTCTCATAAAATTTATTTTGTCTGTTGTATGTTATGTCTCGGTTTGAGCTAAGACAACAACTTTTTTCTATTGCAGACAACTAAAGATTTGGGTGATTGCAGACAACTAAAGATTTGGGTAGTGAAACAATTGTATTGTCTATCATGAAAATAAACAAACTTTTTTAAAAGCAAGAAAAAAAATCCAATATGACAATATCATATTCGATTTTTGCACTTGAGGTGGACTAACTAAATATATGATTATATGATATTATTTTTACTCGGGTTTTTAAAAATCGATTATATTACTCGAGAGCGTTGTTCTAAAAATTAAATCCAACATAAATGTCTAACAAATGACATCTATATGCTATGTTAAGGATTGTATAGGCTTTCTGTTGTTTAGTTTTAATTAATCTTAATTTAAATTTTTACAAAATATGCAAAAATATTCAATTTAATTGATAATATGCAACAAAAAATTCATTAAAATAGGCGTTTATAGCAAAATATGCAAAAATATGCCAGGTTGTTGCAAATTCTTTGTTTCGGAAAAAGTATTTGATCAAAATCGTATTTACGATACTGATTACAAACGTGCATTTGCATGAAAGTCGCTGTCCTGATGAACATATATGAACTGTTTTAAGCGGGTTAATGAGTTTTTATTTTGAGATTTTCTTGTGAGACAGTTTGACATTTTCTACTATATATTGACTTAGGAATAGTAAACAGATGGTCTCAATATAAAGTAAATCAATTTAAAATCAAACTTTACGAACATTTTTTATTAATAGATTGTGTACTCTCGGGGAACTTCTGCTTTAAAAATATGTAGTTGTTTGGGTTGTAATACAGTTTCTTTATTTTTACTATAAATGTCAGTCATTTGTAGAACAAATTAAATTTTTTACTAACCTTGTAGTTCAATTAAAAAAACAAACCACATCAAATGACTGTTTTATGATTTTACATTAATTTTTTACAGTAGTTTTTTATTATTTAAAAAAATGAAAAAATAAATGTTTGTTTATTTTTTACTAACATATGTGGTTAATTTTTACTACAATTGTGGTTTATTATTTTGAACATGAAAAAACAAATGACAATGTTAGTTGAATTTACTGAAATGTAAGTCGTTCTTTCTTTAAATGAAATTTAATTTGCTTTAACTACATTTTAACCTACATAGTATTTCAAGTGTAGTTTAAGTGTAATAGGCAAAAATATATTTAAAAAAAATCGAGTTTAGATAAACGTAAATTTTGAAACTTAAAATAAAAAATTGCAAAAAATAGAAACAAATAAAAAAGTGCCAAAAGCTTAGTTTTTAATTTAAGCGTTGCTCTTATACAGTTATCAAGGTGTAAATTAAGAGAATCCATGGATAAATTTGAAAGTTAAGGACACTATTATGTACGGATTTTTACTAAATTTTCACAAAAATGTGTTGGACTACTAGGCGTATGAGTTATGATTAACATTAATTAATACGCATAATACCTGCAAACTTGTGTTATTCAAATAAATACATTCTCTTTGGCAAAAAATTTTGAATTTAAATATTTTTATTGAAAACTAGTTGTAAAACCGTTGTAAACTCAATTATATCTTTGCTAAATATCACCAGACTCCAAAAAAGTCTTACTTATGACTAGAGTAAATTAACTCATGTTAGTTTTTATTAAGGGGGACATTACATTCGCGGCAGAGAAAACAGACCTTTTTTAAAAAAATTCATAACTCAGTCAAAAACAAACATTTTTTCCAAAATTTTTTTTATTTTTGTAGGGAATTGAACAAATTACAAGAAAATAAAAAAATATATTTTTCACTCTAACATGATTTTATAGAGCTCCAAACTGGCGGCAGAGAAAAAAGCGGGCCTCTTGGTTGCAGCGCTGGGAGTCGCAAAAATTGTCCGATCTGGAAAAAAATGACTTTTTTAAATCTTAACAAAATTGGTTATCGTATGACACGAGCTTTTTTTTAAATTTTTTTTCAATTTTTGGTGATGTTCCAAATTCAAAAGTATGTTTTTTCGAAAAAAATATTGATTTTAAAAATTCATAAAAAATCGAAAAAAAATTTAAAAAAAAGCTCGTGTCATACGATAGCGAATCAAGTTTAAAAAAATAAAAAAAAAAAAAAATTGGTCAAAAAATGAACCCGCTAGTGCCTCAACCAGTACGAAAAACATGGTTTCGAGATAAACGCGTTCAAAGTTTGTGAACAAAGAAAAAAAAAAGCGCGAAATTTAAAAATGCGCTCTCACTAATCCGGCTGTAACTTTTCAACCCGTAGGAATTTTTCGATGAAATTTTTTTTTCTTAGAATCTTAAGAATATTTACTAAAATACAAAATTATAAAAAAAGTCAATTTCAAAAACTTCCAATTTCATGTCCCCCCTTAACGTCTTAAGTCAATGTATGACTTCTCATTAGGTGTCTTTCCCCTCAATCAAGATTAATATCATCATTTATTGTAAACATCCTCCTAACCACAATGGTGGTGTAATAAATTTTACCTTCGTCTTCAATTTTAAAGTACGGAATATACAGCCATTTCTAAATTGCAATGGTTGGGTACGAGTATTATCTGGTTGTTATTGTTATTTTTTTTTTTTTTATAGGAAATTAATGATGAAGCTGCAATGAAAGAAGCTGCTTGCCATTGGTTTTGGTATGGTATTGTTGTTGGTTTTTTTGTACGAGTGGTATTGTTGTAGTGTTTCCTTGAGATTTTTTTGCGTTTGGCAAAACTCGAAAAAAAAATCATTGGAATGTTAAACTACTTGTAGATATTTTTTAATTTTTTCATGAATGGTGAAGATTTACAAGTGCTACACGGTCACAAAGCCAAAAAAGAAAAAAAAGTGGCAAATTGAAAAGAAGATGAACAAGAAAAAACAAATACAATAAAAAATATATACACACAGAGAAAAGTTTTGACAGTTTTTAACTGAAATTCGGTTAATACAACTGAAGTTTAGTTGCAACATCCAAAATTTTCAGAAAACACATTCGAATGTGGTGGCACAACATAGAAAAATCTAAAATCGAGTTTCAATTAGAGTATTTGTTGAAATTGTAGTATCAATTAAATAATGTGTAACTATTCACTTGATTTTATTTTCAATAATAGATTTAATCATATTTATTAAAAATTTAATTGAATATTGTTTTTAATTTCAAACAAATTTTTTAAGGATACTATTAAAAATTTAATTAAAATTTGCAAAACGAAAGTTGCCAAGAATTTGTGAAAAAATTGTTCAAAAAAATTGCTTAAATTATAAAAAACCGCCAAAATTAAGCAAATTTAAAAAATCGTCAAAATTAAAAAAAAACGCATTAATTAAAAAAAAATAATCAAAATTAAAAAAAAAAGTAAGAAAAAAATCGCTAAAATTAAAAAAAAAATTACTCGAATTTAAAACTTCTATATCTCGAAAACATTTTTTATATTTGTTTAATATTTTTTGTTCTTTACATTCGGCAATTTTTTCAAGTTTTGGTGATTTCTTAAATTTTACAGATTTTTTTTATTTAAAAAAAAAAATCTAAAAATATTTTAATTTTTGTATTAAAAATACAAAAATTGTTTTTTTTCGGACTTACTTTATTTTTATATATTTAGTTAGAATTTGTTCTATCTCAAGTCCAAAAATCTATATGATGTTCTCATATTAGGTTTTATTTGTAGCTTTTCAAAATGTTTGATCATTTTCATGATAGACAATACTTCAGTTGTCCGCAATAGAAAACGATAAATGGCTTAACTACAGACAAAATTAGTTTAATGAGAATTTCTCTGCCTTAGGCCCTATTAGTAAATGTGCAGTTAAAATTTAACAAACAGTTAAATTGAAAATTTATATGGGAAACTACAAAAAATGTGTCAGTTAAAGTCCAAGTTAATAGCTAACAGGACATTATGAAAATGAGGCTTACAGTATAAACTGGCTAATTTTATAAACCTAAGTATAAAATCAAAACTATTTGAAAAGCAAAAATTTTTACATATCAATATACTTTGTATATCATTATACGAAGTATGTGACTTTCTATATTTTCATAAATTCAGTTAGAATATTGATCTACCTTAAGTCCAATATCTAATATGATATTGGCTTATTCAATTTTATTTTTAGCTTTTCAAAAGGTTTGACAATTTCATGATAAACAATACAATTATTTTATTCGCGAAACTTTATAAAAAATCGCTCAAATATTGTAAAATATCACCAAAATTTAAAAAATCGCTCAAATCAACAAAAATGCAAAAAAATTGCTAAAATTCGACAAAATTTAAAGCGTTTGTATATCGCAAATATTTTTATTTTTTGGAATTATTTCTCTTTCATTTCGGCATTTTATTTAATTTTGGTAATTTCTGAAATTTTTTTTTATTTTTAAGTGATATTTTTTTTAAATTTTAGTGATTTATATCATTTTGGTAATATTTTTTCAAGTTTTTTAGATTTTATACAATTTTAGAATTTTTTTTTTTAATTTTAGGGTTTTTTTTAGCTATTTTTTTAAATTTCGTTGTTGTGCTAGTTGGTATCGTGCTTGCTTATCTGTGCGGGGGTCGTGGGTTCGATTCCCACCAGAGGCACTGGTCTGTTTTCGTTACAACGCGCCGAAGCCCATAGTAGCTAGTGCTCGGTTAAGGTAATAGTATATAATTTGTAATTATATGATTATTAATTAATAAAAAAAATAATTTTATTATGTTTTATATTTTTTTTCTCAAATTTTGCGTAATTTTTAAATTTAATAAATTTTTTTTAAATCTGGCGATTTTTTTTAATATGGTGATTTTTTTAATGTTAATTTTTTTTCTTTATCATCATGGGTTAGAAAAACTTTAAATTATGTGTGCACCAATTTAATTTTCAATTAAACATTTAATACATATTATTAAGCTTTTAATTGAAAATGAGTTTAAAATCAAACAAAAGTTTCATTAAAATTTTTTGGACAACCATTTTTTTGTGTAACCATATTTATTGGTTGCAGCCTCCAAATTAGACTTTTCAATTTGTTTGGCACTTAATTTTTCTGTGTGTATAATATAGTTTTTGTATTTTGGCGGGAATTTTTTGTTGTTGCGAACTAAATTTTCATGTTTTTTGGCAGTTGGTCTAAAGTAGAAATGTGCACGTGAACAGAATTTTGCATGATTCACGTGAATTACTCGTGAGTATGTGTGAGTATGAGTAAAACCTAATTAACGTTCACGTGAGTAGGAAAAAATTCTTCGTGAATTTGACTCGTGAGCGTGAGTCAAATTTTGCGTGAGTAGATTTTTATCAAACAAAATTTGTTTTGCTTTATTTAGTAAATGTTTTCTTTAACTTTTTCTCCGATTAAATATTTTTGGGGTTTTAAAACACTAAATAAATGGCAAAATTACATATTCAGAACAAATTTAAGTTAATTTATCTTCATTTTTACATTTAACTTTTTTCCGGTCAGGTTTTATTTCGTGAATTAGTGTGATTCACGCGTGATTACTAATGAGTAAAAGCTAAATTTACTCATGTGCGCGTGAGTGTGAGTCAGTAAAATATTCTCGTGAGTGATTGTGCGTGAGTGGAACGTTTCTCTCATGAACGTGATTGAGTGTGTGGCAAAATTCACTCACGTGCTCAACTCTAGTCTAAAGTAAGTTGAAGGCTCCACTGCAGTGTGTCGTTTGTTGTTTTTTGTTTGTTGCAAGGGGTTGGTGTCTATATGACGATAATTTTGGCAGAGGTTTCCTGTTAAAAATTATTATGTAATATTGAAGAAGATTTTATAAAGTTGAAATCGTGTTTTTTTTGAAAAGTTTTTTTTTATTTTTTGTAGCAGTGAATGTTACCGGCAAACAAGTGGGTTTTTGGTTTCTTATCTAACTTCCGTGTCACATCTTCATGTTAATTTAAATCTTTATTTTGGTAATGTTTTTCTTAACTTAAAAAAATGAGGTAAATTAAGGCATCTGTTAAAATGTTAAATTGATGATATAATTTTATTGTGGTTTTGTTTTTTTTTTTTTTGTTTTATTAAAGGAGTTGAAATTATTACATAATATCAGGGGATTGATGGGAATGTTTGTTTTTGTGGCATTAAACTTTATTTTTTTTTATAGGAAACAAAATGAGGTCAAAACTATAAAGTTTAATGAAGGACTGCTTTTTTTTAAATGAAGTGGTCTTTTTGGAGTTTTATTTTGTTACAACTACAAAATACACAGATTCCGCCGGAGGAATTATTGCGTTCGCTTTAAAAACACAAGGGTTAGTACAGGTTTTTAAAATTTTTCATAATTTGGGAAAATATTGAATCTGTTGGCAAACAACATAAGATTAATTTGTGTCAGATACAAGAAATGTAGCAATTTTTAAACTTCGCTTAACATTAAAATTTCACAAATTTATTCGGTTCGAAGGACCAAAGATTATATGACTTTTTAGTTTTTTTTTTAAATGACACTAATTGTCTATATTTTGAACAAATATTTCCTAGGGTTCTTGTACAATATTATAAAACATTAATATTATTAAGAAGCTAACCCACTTAATAAGCTTTGGTCCTTCGAACTGGAATTCTAACACTAACAAAGCTATGATATTAGCTGTTAAGCTTTAAAAATAACTCCCATTCTGGTGAATTTAGTTACCAATAATTAAAAATCAATCGAATATGTTAAAATTGAGAGCAGTACTTTTTGGTTGCAAAGTATCAGTATTTAGATAGAACAATTCAAACAAAAATGTTAAGAAATTAAAAAATTAATAGAAAACTATATAATGAAGAGTATTTTTCGATCAAAGTTTAAATACAAAATACCAAAAATCTTGAATTATTAAATTTTTTTTAGAGTTTTTGTATGTTTTTTTGAATTAAGCCATTCTAACGTATTTTTGGCATTATGATATCTTGCTAAATCTGGCCAAAATAATACGTCGTCTTTCTTTGTCTATCTCTGCTAAATTTTTACAGTTTTACTAAACATTTATTATTTAATTGAATCCTGGATGTAAAGTTGTGATACAGCTTTTACCGCAATGGCTTTGTTCAAACTTCGCTTTGGCCGAATACCGTAACTTGTCAGCAGTTTTTTTTAAGTCATCAGAATAAAATCCTGAATTAAATCCAGAATTAAATCCAGCAAAAACATGGTAATGACAGGTCATTACCATATGGATTACCAAGTAATAGGCGCGGGTCCAGGAAAAGATTTTGGGGAGGGAACTTAGGGTAGTTTTAATTAATTTTTTAATAGGGGGGGGGGGGTTAAGTTCTCATTTTCCCTTCCCCCTTTAACCGCGCCTACCAAGTAATAATATGTAATTACCTCTTGCATTACTTTAAAATACAAAATAATGACTATGTGTTATAGAAGTATTTATATGTAATTGCAAAATAATGAGTTACTGGTAATTGGTTACATAAGTACTGATTTCGTATGTTTATAGTCGAATATTATATTTATTAAATTGTTTTGAACATTTTTACAAATAAATTTTCCGATGTGAAATTATTTTTAAACATTTCTTTTTCAAGAAAGTTAATTTAAATATAACCACTTATTTTGTAACTCCTAGGTAATCATTTATTATATTATTGTAAGTAACCACTTATTCCTAATCTTAAAGTAGCCACTTATTCTTTTGCTATGAGTAACCAAGCAGGTAACTCTTTTTTCTCACTTTTTTTTTTGTAAGCGAGAGGGTAACGACCACCCATGCATTTTTAGACATCGCTAACAAAAGTAATTAAGCGACAGACTTGTGAAATTTTTCTATATCATTAATAAGATTAGTCGTACGGTCACATTGTATGCTTAAACGCTTCCTTGCTAAATTTTAAATTTTGTCAACACCAGACAATATTTGGATGGGAAATTCCCCCTCCCCAAAATGATATTTTTCAATACCAAAATGGCAAAACAAAGAAACCCATGCACTCTTCCAAGGCCAAAAATGTGGAGACGATTTTGAAAGCTGCTCCAAAGAATTCGAGCAGCGAAGTAGCACGACGTTTGCACGCGAAACATTTTGTGCGCCAAGTTAAAAAATTTGTTGGGCTTAGTACATTTAAAGAGTAAAAAGTTGTGGGATAGGAATGCTAAGAGGAATATTGAACCCGAAAAACGAGACAAACTACTAAAAATAATTTTTTTTTCAAAAATTCGAATGTTGTCCTATAGACGACAAAAGTTATGTAATTTTTCGCAGCTTCCCGGACGGAAGTTTTATGTAGCGGATAGTCTTAGGGACGTCCCGGAATAGTACCAAACCAAAAAAGTATCGACATTTCCAAAAAAAGCGCTCAAATCTATTTCTAACTTCCGATATAAGTGGGCAGAAAAATCACAACAGAAATTGCTTATTGAAGGCATACCATAAATACTACAGAAAAAAAAAATAATAATATTAAACGCTTATATGGAATATAAATATGTACAACATTTGAATTAATAATATGTTTTACTTTAAACTGCCTTAAGCGGCAGCTCAGCCGTTATTAGTGTAACTTTTTGTGTATTGATGTTTATTTGGACGCACAAAAAGTTCCCTTAGTATTGGGAAGTTCTAAAAGTAAGAGAAAAATACCTTCAAATCCTTTCAATAAAATTATTTTTTTTAGATATATTTATAATATAGTTTATATATTGGTTCGAAGGACCTAAGTTTTGGAGATAAATATTTGAAATTAATAGAACTGTTTTAGTATATAAATTTTTTTTGTTCGAATATATAAAGTTTTTTTGTTAAGTAGTATTGATAAATTTTAAAAGTAATAGAAAATTCTATAATAAAGTGTATTTTTATCTAAAATCTTATAGACAATTTAAAATTTCGACTAGTTCGAAGGACCGAAATATAGTATATTTTATTATATATAAAGTGGGGAGCCCTTCTGAGATACATGCAAGAACTTTTTGTACCTAAAGATATAGACCGAAAAATATTTGACACTAGAAGTAAACCACACTTTTCTAAATGAATATGAAAAAAACTTCATTGATTTTCGTCCAATATAACATTTCATAAATATGATGAAGTTGTGTCATAAAAGAGTAAATTGATGACAGACTTTTTTATATTTATGAAATGCTTCATAAATATAATGATGGAGTTTTATAATTTTGTAAGAAGTGCTTAATAAATATTATGAAACATTACATAAAGAGCATGATGCTGCTTCATAAGCTTTTATGAAATGTTTCATAAATATTTTTATACATCAATTAAAGTTAAAATCATTAATTGTAGTAACAATTTTCCGTTTAAATTTATAAAATATAATTTTCTATTTAAAAAACATCAATTTAAAATTTAAAATTCAAAATTTTATATTATATTAATTCTATTCAAAATTTTATATAATTGATGTTTCAGAAATTAAAATAAGTTCTCGTATATTTTGAGTATTTAAAAAATTTAATGCCAAATTATATTTTCTATACTTCAAATCAAAAATAAAAATTTAAAGTTATGGTTTCTAAATTTCACTATTTTTGCCTCAAAAGGAAAAAATTATTTATGTATAGTTTATGATACTTTTTTATGAAATGATAAAAGTCTATGAAACATTTGTCATACATTTTTTTGAAATGTTTGTGAAAACTTTATAAATATGATAAGTAATTGATGACAAGCGATTTATGAAACAATTTCATCAATATGATGAAACTTTTTTCCCTGAGTGTTTGATGAATCGCAATCTGGTCTCAGAATCAGACTCCGACATTAGTCGTTCGAGCTATATTAACAGGAAAAGCCTCAATTTTGATAAAAAAAAAATGCTCCGATTTTTCACCTTAATTGATGACAAGCGATTTATGAAACAATTTCATCAATATGATGAAACTTTTTTCCCTGAGTGTGTGATGAATCGCAATCTGGTCTCAGAATCAGACTCCGACATTTGTCGTACGAGCTATATTAACAGGAAAAGCCTCAATTTTGATAAAAAATGCTCCGATTTTTCACCTTACGGAAAATAAATTTTTCATAATATTTGTAACTGCACCTGTATACGCTATAGCTCGAACGCCTGATATCGGAGTGTGATTCGGGGACCAGATAAAATATTTTTACGCCTGAATCTTTCGGTACAAAAAGTACATACACATCAGAAGAGCTCGTTATATATCTACTATTTATATCTACTATATCTACTTTATCTACTATATCTACGATATCTACTATATCTACGATATCTACGATATCTACTATATCTACTATATCTACTATATCTACTATATCTACTATATCTACTATATCTACTATATCTACTATATCTACTATATCTACTATATCTGCTATATCTACTTTATCTACTATATCTACTATATCTACTATGTCTACTATATCTACTATATCTACTATATCTACTATATCTACTATATATACTATATCTACTAAATCTACTATATCTACTATACTATATCTACTATATCTCCTATATTATATATCTTATAAATTGCATACGAAAAGATAATTCTGTATAAGACTTGGCCAAAAAATATTTTTTTTTTAACTTTTATTGAATTTTTACAGTAATTTATAATATATAATGTCATATTATATTTTGGTCCTTCGAACCATTCGAAATCGTAAAATTTCTATAAGATTTTACTAAAAAATTCTCATTTTTATAGAAAATTTTATAGTAAAGTGTATTTTTTTAGAAATATCTTAATTTACTACTTCGACTTGTTCGAAAGACCAAAATATATATGAAAATTATATGATAAAAAGTATGATAGAAAAGTGAATGCTGTATGAAATTTGACAAAAAAAAATTGCATTGTTTTTTTCTTGTGTCTTGGTCCTTTGAACCAGTCGAAATCGTAAATTTTTTAGTTGAATTTACTAAAAAAAAGACACTACTTATAGAATTTTCTATTTCTTTTAAAATTTCTTAATACTACTAAGACTTTTTATCTCAACTTTGGTCCTTCGAAATATATTTTTGTTAGTTTCTAAAGATTTTCAAGCATTCATATTTAAATTAAGGTCCTTCGAAACGAAATATTATCTAGAATCTAAATATATCTAAAACTTTTAAAGTTTTAGATTTTTGTTTAAAAATTTGGACTTTCGAACCTATTGAATCACTTTTTGGGAAAATTTTTTGTTAGACATTAAAGACTTCATTACTTAAGCTGACTGTAGCTTCATATAATGTATGGAAATTTTAACTGCATATTATATGTTGCCATGTTCAAAGCCCTGCATCTTTCACCGAATTTCATCTCACCACTATCCCCTTTCCAAAGAAAGCAACACATATATTAATAGGAAGAATTTTCTGAGAGTTGCTTCTCTTAAAAAAAAAAAAAAAAAAAAAAAAAATACTAAACAAATGGTGACGGATTTGCGGAAAGTAAATTCTGTTGAAAATAGATTTTCTTTTCTGCTTTCCGTTTAATGAGTTAGTAAGAGACAAAACAACAACATTATCTTATATTTTCTTTTAACTTATATATTGTTTCATAAATGAGTTAAGTTCTAAATCCGTACGAGCAGTGCTGCCAACCCAATTTGTTTAAAAATTGTCAAATTTTGTTGAAAAAATCTTCAAAATCATTTTGAGAACGAGAAATCGTCAAAAAAAATCGTCCTTCCGAAAACTCCTTTTATTTCAATAAAAAATTGGAAATTTTACTCACAACTTCGTTTTAATCACTTTATTTGTAATTATTTCACATTTTTAGTGTTCTTTTTTTTATTAGTTCCTTTACAAATGACTCTGAGTTTTAAAAACACAACTCCCACTACTCATTACGGGGAATAGAATTTTAAAATCACTGACCTATTATAAAATCGGCAAAATTCCTTTAGTTTTAAATTTTTTTTCCCGATATTTACTTTCATAAAATCCGGGCATACAACAAGAGGGAAATAAAGAAAAATATGTATGTACCAAGAATCAGATATGTAGAAAATCACTCTTTTATCAGTGATTTTTAAGCTAAATGATTTAAATTATTAAAAATAAAGATTTTGAATTTATCTTTGTAAAATATATAAAAAAAAAATCCATTCGAATTTCGAATTTTTTAAATAGACTTAAAATAAAACTTTCAAAATAATGGTGTTTATATTTAGTTAATGATTAAATGGGTAAATGTAGAATTTTTATTCTATTTGAGATCATTTATCACATTTTGCTTAGATGTTTTAAATAAAAAGAAACTTGATTAAATTTTGTCAATAAATTTAAGAGAAAGAAATTCAAAAATTTAAAAATTCTATAAAAATTGGAAATTTTTATAAATCCTCATTTTCCATACAATAAATTTTGTGAAATCTTCAATCGTCATTTTATCTTATTTCACTTCAAAAATCATCAAAATGGAGACAAATCGTCAAAGTTGGCAGCGCTGCGCACGAGTAATTTAGGCTTAAAGGGCATTATAATGAGAGAAGACAAATAAGCTTTTTTGCTTTTTTTTATTTGCCATTTTTACTCATTTTTTTCATTTTTGGGCTTAAAAACAGCTTTTTTTTGTTTTAAAATTGCTTTTTTTTAGACATTCTTTGCTTTAAACGATTGTTTCCTCAATTTTTTTTTTTTATATTTTTCTTTCAAAAGTTTAATTTGTTTTACCTTTTTTGTAGTTTTGCTATTTTTTACATTTTTTAAAAAATTTTTTTTGCCATAATTAGAAAGAATTTTGCCATTGTTTGTCTTCTCTGCTTAAAATTTAAAAACTTAAAAAAAAATATATATTCTACAATTCCTTAAATTTTTAAAATAAAACCACTTTTTTATTATTTTTTCTTTATACATATTTTTTTTTATTAATATTTATCAAAACAAAAAAAAATACTTTTTTAAAAATAATTCAACAATTTGATTTTTTTTTTATAATTTTTTTTTTCATATAAACAATTTTTTAATTTATTTACAATATATTTTTGTTTATTTTTTTTTTTCTTGTCTTGTTTTATATAAAATTAACTCTTAATATGGATTTTAAAACAGCCTCTCATATTAAGAGTAAAATGACTAATTTGTACAAACTTAAAATTAAAGAACAAATTTTGTTTCAAAAGAACAAAAAATACAGTTTTTTTTTTTAAAGGAAATGAATGAAAACTTAAAATGAATAACAAGCAAATGTGTAAAATGAGAGAAAACCCTAAAATTTTAAAGGTTTTTTGATTTAAATTAAAAAATTAAAGTGCAAAAATGAGAAGATATGTAACATAAATGAATAAAATGTGAAATGATTTTGAAAGTTGAAAATAATTCGTTAACAAATATTTAGTAAAAATATATTTCAACACTCATAATCCATGCATTAAAATACGAAAGTAGTGTCAAAACAACAAATATTTTCGCAAAATAAACAAATTTTCGTTTATTTTATAAAATTTTTAGTTCTTTTGAAATTTTTCGTGTTTTATCATGGATTATTATTAGTTTATAATGTTTAATAATAAATTAATAGAGTTGGAAAAAGAATTATATGAAAAAAATTATTTCAAAAATATATATTTTAAACAAAGTTTGTAAATTTAACCAAAACATTGTTAAATTGAACCCAAAAGTCTTTATTTTTTTTTTTGATTTAAATAAAAATTATTTAACAAAATTTTGTTTTATAAGTCATTTTTAATTAACAAAATTTTTGTTAATTTACTCAAAACTTGTTTAATTAAACTGAAATATATTTCATTAAAACAAAAAATTGTTAAAGTTTGCAAAAGCTTTTGTAAATTGTAAACACAATCGTTTAATTTTTGGTATATAACAAACATTTTTCAAATTCACAATTTTTTAGTTAAATCTACAAACATTTGAACAAAATTTTATTTAAATTTTGAAATTCTGTTAAAATTTTGTTATTTTTGATATTTTGAACTAAAGATTTTTTTTTTAAGTGCGAAAGTCAGAAACAGTTTCAGTTAAATCAAAGACCTCTTATAATAGAAAATTGACCGGACTCCAAAAATATATCAAAAAAATATTTGTTTACCTCCTTTTGAAGATGTTCCATTGTAATAAAAATCCTGAGTTGCCATACTACTCTTTATTTTACCAGACTGCCTTTTGGCTCTAATAAACTTGTTGGCTATATTTTTAAAATTTACTATCTTTTATTAAAGAAGTTAAATTATTTCAATAGAAAACATAATTTGCTACACTTTTGATCAACAAAATTTTCGCGAAGAGAACTCGACTTTGAAGCGAGAACGAGTCAAAATCGAAACCTGGTAAAATTAAAAAAGTTTTTATTTTAGAATGAAACACAATTTAAAATAATTTACAAAATTAACTGAAAGACGCTGAAAATGAACACAAAATAAAATATAATTTTGGGCAAAAGACTTACAGGATGCCGGCAGAGTACGCTCAAATGACATCCTCTTAAATCGAAAACGGGTAAATGGATTTGAATGTAAATTAAAAAAACGTTACGAAATATAAAACCGTACTGAAAAACATTGACCATGAACATGAAATAAGGCTGTATGTACACTAACAATACTATATAGGTAAAGACCACTTCAATTGTAGTTAAAAACAAATGAAATTTTACTTGAAAACAGTACGACTTACATTTCAGTAAATTTAACTAACATTGTCATTTGTTTTTTAATGTTCACAAATGTCTAACAATTGCAGTAAAAATGAACCACATGGTAGTAAAAAATAAACAAACATTTATATGTTTTATTTTTAAAATAAAAAAAAACTACTTTACAAAAAGATTGTAAAATAATAATACAGTAATTTGATGTGGTTTGTTTTTTAAATGAACTACAATTGTAATTAAAACTTAAATTTCTTCTAGAAATGAGTGTTTTTTTCATTTAAAAATAAAGATACTGCTTTATAACTCTTACAACTACAACTATTTACAGCAGAATTTACCTGAGTGTAGTCTCATCTTTATAAATTAAAAAAAAATTGGTCAAAGGACTCACAGGATTCCGTCAGGTGCATTCTCTTAACTCAAAAATGGATGAACTGGGTTTAATAAAATTCGGGAAATTTGTAGCGAAACTTATAAATTCGAACGCAATATATTTTAGTTAAAGCATGTTTTTGTTAACCCAATTTTTACCAAGCAAAGATTCGGTGCGAATTTTTTGACAAAACTTGATAAGAAGATACGTTTTATTTCCAGTATGCATTTTCAATTTTGACGCTTTGTACGCACCTAACGGGTTAATATTTTTTTAAGAATTGAATTTTGTGTATTAACACGACAAATACCTTTTTAATCAATTTCAAATAATTTTGATTGTTGCGTTCGCGCAATTTTTAAGAATTTTTTTAAATTCTTTGGCATTTATAGACAGTTTTTGAAAATAGTTATTTGGCAACTCTAATCGCTCAACCTTTCTTCTGTGGTTGAAAGAAAATATCACATTTTTGATGCTGAAAACGGATTAATTTTTTTCATACTTTTATTTTTACAACGACTGAAAAATATTTATGCTATTTGTAAACTTTTTTTTTTTAAAAGTGGCCGAAAATTTTTTCTATTGTTGAAAGTTTTCTTTAATGTCTTAAATCGCGTCTATTACAACGGTCTTCCTTATATTTTAAGATATTTTTGAAAAAAGTGCTTTCAAAAAATGCGAAAGATTTGTTTTTTCCAAATCATTATGTGGCAACCCTGGTATTAAAAATTTAAAAATTTAAATCGCGTTTGTAGACAAGACTTCACATTTTAATATGCTTTTTAATGCGTTGTTATATCACCTTCCCTTTAAAAGTTATAGGCTCTTAAAAAATAGATGTGTCTTTAAAGACACGTCTGTAAATAATGGGTTAATCTAGGACAAATATTTTGAGATAAAAGTCTTCATTACTGTAGCCGTATTGAAAATAGAATTTACTTTCCGCAAATCAGTATTTAAGCCTAAACCGAAAATTTCTCAGTTCAATCAAAATTTTGTCAATTAAACAAACAAATGAATAATTTAATAAAACTTTTGTCAATTAAAAAAAAAAAAATATATATATAATTTAATACGATTACATTAAATAATGCAAAAAATCAGTCAATTTACTAAACATTTTGTCATTCAATGATAATTTTAACAAACTAGGGAACAATTGATCAAATTTACAAATATTTTGTCAAAATCGAATATATTTTTAACAATATCTCGTCAATTTAACGAATATTTTTTCAATTAATCAGATATTTTGTCTATTTAACTAAATATTATGTTAATTTAACAAATTATTTAATCATTTAATCAAAACACTTGATCAACTAATTACTTATTTTTTCTTACCAAATATTTGTTATTTTAATACTTAATTATTTTCAACTCTAAAATTATTTACTTTTTAAGAAATTCCCTAAAAATTCTTCAATAAAAATTTTTCTCTCGAAATTTGAAAATGTCTATGAAAATGCTAGAAACCCGAAAAAGGGTGGGGGTGGTTCTTATCTAAATACAACAAAATAATAATGATTTCAGTACTGTGGCAAACATTTAAACATTATTTTTCATAATGCTTTGTTTTCTGTTTAAAATGAAATGAATTAAGAATTTATTACCTAAAACTTTGTTCACATTGCGCAAAATTTTAATCCCAACCATGACTGGCGGGTACCCACACTTTTTCCCATACAGGTTTCCACACCTTTTTCCATTCTTGTACTTTAACTTCTTTCCACACGGGCACCTGTATAGATTTCCATTCATCTTTCCAGGCTTCTTTCTTTTCGGTGGCCCAGACTTGTTTTTTCTCTGTACGCCATATTTGTATTTTTTCTTCTACCCAAGTTTCGCGTTTTTTCTTTAATCCATATTTGTTTCTTAACGGGTTTCCACACTTGTATCCATTCTACCTTCCATTCGAGTTTTTTCTCCGTTTTCCATTCTTGTTTCTTTTCGGTTTTCCATTCTTGCACCTTTTGGTTTCCCATTCTTGTTTTTTCTCGATTTTCCATTCTTGCACCTTTTCGGTTTTCCATTCTTGTTTCTTTTCGGTCTTCCATTCTTGCTTCTTTTCGGTACGCCACACCTTTTTCCAGACGGGTTTCCAGATTAATTTTTTACGCCACAAATCGTGACTGGTATATTCCCAACCTTCATGATCTTTGCCGAGATATTTTTCACCGGGTACACCCATTTTAACCCATTCGGGTACAAACATTTTTTTCCAATCTGGTACTTGTACTTCTTTCCAAATGGGCACTTGGATTTCTTTCCATATGGGCACCTGTATTTCTTTCCATACCGGTACTTTAATTTCCCGCCATACTGGCACTTGTATCTCCTTCCAGATGGGTACTTGTATCTCTTTCCAGATCGGCACTTGTATTTCTTTCCATATGGGTTTTGTAATTTTCTTCCATTCTGGCACTTTTTCCTCCTTCCAGGCTGGTACTTCTCTCTCTTCGATGTGTGGCTTTTTAATAATCTTCCAATCTGGTACTTTTTCTTCTTTCCACACCGGTACTTTTATCTCCTTCCAAATGGGTACTTGTATTTTTTTCCATTTTGTTTCCCAGGCTTCTTTTTTATAGTCTTCCAGACTTGTACCCAATCTTCTTTCCATACCAGTTTCTTTTTCCATACACCCTCTGGAGGATGGGCATATGCAAAGCTCACTATGAGAGCACAGCTGGCACCCAAGAGCTGTAACGAATTTTGAAACAGAGAAAAAGAAAATATTTGAAAATGATTGTTAATTGTTACTGATTTTTTTTTTTTTGTAAACATTATTAAATATGTGATGAATGTTTGTGTTAAATAGTTGTTTGTTTCTTTTTAATAAACTGAAGCATAATTGGGACTAGTTCATTGAATGAACTAATTAATTAACGATTTAATTTCAATTGTTGGATGTCAATAATAAATAAATCTGTAAATGCGAAATTGTTTGAAAACAATGCCAATGAAATTTTATAAATTGGCATTGATCAATGCTAATGCCTTTAACATACAATTTTCATTGATTGTTATAAATGTTTCTTACAAAAAATTTTATTTGAAAATTTGGATAAAAATCCGCTAATTGCGTACTTATTTTATAAATATTCGGTATTTTACGAAGTATCATGACTAATCATTTACCAAACAAGACTAAATAGTGTATACGCGATAATACTTAACCCATTAATGCCCGGAAAAAAATTCGGAAAAGCGAATGCATTTAAAGTTAGGACTAAACTTTTAAATTTTTATATTTTTTTCAAAAAAAAAAAATACTTTATAATATAGTTGTGTAGTTCGTGAACCACCCTACTTCAGTCTTTAGTTTGAACTAGTGAGCTAGTTCGCAATCCTCAGCTCTTTTAGGTTTCTCGCTCTTTTCGTTCTTTTTTGGTGCACCAACATGTTTGAGTAATATTTCTTTTCTTTATGTTGCTTTTGAGCTTAATTTTTTTTCAATGTTGCCCGCTGAATTTTTTTTAGTCTTAAAAATAATTCGCTTAAAAAATATCAAAATAATGATTTAACGAACGATTGAACGAAATTGTCAAAGCTTGTTTGAACTAGAGGAGCGACCTAGTTCATTGAGATCAATTGAACTAGAACGAGCGCTCACTCAAACGAACTAGATTGCTCTAGTCTACTTTATAAACAATAATTTTTTCGTCAATTACAATTGGTATTTTTAGGCATTGGTGCCACTTCATTGCCATTGTTCTAATCAATGCCAATTACACAAAATTTCATTGCCACTGGATTGGTAATAAAAATTCATGGCATTAGCATTGAACGTAAGTAATTCCAATTAAATTTCAAGCCAATGAAAAATTCCCAAGTATGAACTGAAGTTATGTTGAGTGTTTTTAACTAATTAATCATTAAATGTTGTGTTTCGTTTTTAACAAGTTTAATTAAATGGTCGTTTTATATTGTTAAAAAAAAAATTTTATGTTTTTCTTTTTGGTTTGTTGGACGTTTTCTGTGGACGTTAAAAATTAAAATCATTAACATTTTTAAAATTTTTAAAATACCAAAATAAATAAAATTATTAATGATTAAAAATGATTTAACTGCGAAAATATTAACAAAAAAACTGCTGTTGAAATTGTCATATAAACCGATTTTTGGGCGTTGTGGTGTACTGGTTATAGTGTTTCAATTATTCGCCCAAAGCGGTTAACCGGTTAAGGCATTATTCGAAAAATCGCCAAAACAAAAATTGACGATTAATCGATTAAACTTTTAATGCGAACTAAAATTGTTTTTTTTCGTTCTTTACTAGACTCATAGAAAAATCCGTACAAATAGTTACGGACAACAGAAAATAGTATTTGAAATTCCGCCAGCAGAATTATCAATGAAGTTGAGAATGACAATCTGCTAAATTTAGGTGACCTATATTTTAGATAAACTAAATTTGAGTTGACAATTGTAGTTAAACTAACTAAGAATTTAGATAAATCAACAGAAAACTTCTGCTAAAAATTATCGGATCTGACCAGAGGCAGGTCCATATTTGTTACTAGGCATATAGTTGCTTAATAATTACTAATTTATACCCTGCGGGTAAAAAGGGGTCAGTTTGGAATTGGGACCTGTCCCATGAACAAAATGACCGGTTCCTATATTACCCATCACGTGATAGATGAAAAAGGATAGGTTTCTAAATTACGTACCACGTGCCCGATTTAAAAGTCTCTATCACGTTCTGAAAGTATATTTATTTTGCTTAGTTTCCGAGTTATGAATATAAATAAAAAATATGAGAAAATAACGTACAGGGGAGACTGAGAGCGGAGACACAATTAGTCCAAGCTCGAAAAATTAATCCAAATACGGATCAAATTTGTTCTTGTGGTAAAATGAGAAAACTAACAAATTTAGCTAAATAACTAATTTAAACGATAATAACAGAAAAAATTAGCCCAACTGAATTTGAACCCGTTTAAACAGACTTTTGAACTAACTTTTTTTTTTTTGAGTATAGAACATAATTAAAGCAACCAAATCATTGGTGATTTATGATTGATGCAATAATAATTATATTGGCACAGACATCTGTGGCTATAGAAAACATAGTTTTGTGGCCGCACTCATATTGCCACCATATTTTTTCTCTGCGTGTATTTGTGATATATTTAAAAGTAAAAGTTATTCTTAATATTAAAAGTCTGTACCCCGCTTTTATGTAAAAATAAAAGTATATTCCAATTCATTCTATACAAGCTTGCACTACGCATAAAGAGAATTTGAATGAACGAAAATTAATGAAAATTTTCAGAAAACTAATCAAACTTTTCTTCTATTTGTTAAAATTAATAAAGAGCTTCATACTTTTTATGAAACTAGTGTTTTAAAGAAGCTTCTACATTGAACACATGCATTGCTTTTTTTACAAATAAGTGTTATTTCTCATAATGTTTTATGAAAACTTGCATTATTTTAATGAAATATTTCAATGGACGAGTTTCAGTGCAACTTATTACATTTATGCAAAAGTTCATTAATATAATGCAGATAATTCTCTCAGTGCGTTTAGTTACTAGTTTTTTTTAGAGTTTTTGTGCTTATTTATATATTTCTGACTGTACACTCATAAAAAAAGTTAGTCTGTTAAACGGGTTCTAATTCAATTGAACTAATATGATCTGTTGCTTACGTTTAAATCAGTTGTTTAGCTAAAGGTTTTAGTTATCTTATTTCACCTCAAAAACAAATTTCATCCGTATTTGAACTAATTTTTCAAGTTAGTTTTTATTAATTCGTGATTCTCAAAATTTCAAATTTACCAGTTAATTAAACCACAATTGTTTTCGAAAAATATTGTTTTTGTGTCTCCGCTATCAGTCTCACTTGTAGAGAGGGTTATTTTCTCACAATTTCTATATAATCATAAAATAGCCTATATCTCGAAAACTACATGAGATAGAGCAAAATGAACCAAAAAGTATGAACCAAAAAGTTAAGTAGTCATTTTGAACCTCTAACTTATATTCAAGGTATGAACCTGCATCTGGTCAGATCTGGTCCATACCGGGAATATAAGATCTGTTTAAATATAATAGCTAAAGCTATTGGATTCTGCGGCGCAACACGGTTTGATCCGGTTCATACCGGAAATACAAGATCTGTTTAAATATAATAGCTAAAGCTATTGGATTCTGCGGCACAACACGGTTTAACATTTTAAAATTTTCCCAAATTTGTTAGCACAGGATCCTCACACATTGTGTCATAAAATTTTAAATCACATTTCTAAAAATGTAACAGTAATAACCAAAGATTTTAAGTTTTTCTAAATTCGGCAAATTATAGGTCCACGTGGGTTAAGGATGTTTAAATTTAATTTTTTTTTTCAACCACGCATGGAGGAATATTTATAATTTTAGTATTTTCGTTCTCTAAGATGTGATTAGCAAATTTTTAAACTGCAAACCTTAGTTTTTTTTTTTCAATATTATTGAAATTTTTATTGAAAATTTGAAATCGGAGATTTCAAAAACATCCCAAAAATATTGGCAGTTTTTAACATTACTTTAGAATTGGTGAACGAAAAAAAAACTTATTCCATATCTAACTATTTATAAGTTTATTGAATAAAAAATTGATGTTGCAGTAATCAATTCTAAACAAAGTTCAAGATATGCGCTCGAATTTCGTGGGGTAAAATGGTATACAGAACAGTGGCCGAGACCACTGGCGCATTTTCCATTACTAGGCTATTTTTTACTCGATTTTGGATTTTTATACCATTTTGAAAACATGATTTGCCGTTATATCGATTTAATTACCACCTGATTTAAAATCTATTACGATAATAATTTTTGCTAAAGCTGGAAAAAAGTAATATTTTCTGGTATAAACACAGTTTTAATTTTTAATCGATTTCAGACACGAGTTGTCTTGATCCGATTGACTCCAAACTACTATATATATATATATTATTTCTACATAGAAAGGAAACAAACCAAACACATTAATCCCCAAAAAAATCGCATTTTAAAAATTTTCCGTGCTCTAGTGGTTATATTTTTTTTAGCTTTACTAACTTTTAAAAAGTTTAAAAGAAAAGAAACTCCATCAATTTTCCAAAAGTTTTTAAAAAGTATATGAATCTTTTGGGGTTTAAATTATTTAGAAGTGTTTTTACTCGCTCTTGACAATAATTCTACTAATTATAACCCATTTGAGACAAAAAGTTTTTGATTTTTCAAGTTTAACGAAAAATAATTTTAAAAAGTATTACGCTTTCCCTCTAGTTATACATATTTTATGAAATATAATTTAGTTGAAAATATAAAAGGACTTTTCCATCTCAATAAAGCTATTACTATTGGAAAAATTCGCAGTTCTAGGAGAAAACTTCAAAACTCACAGTCATGAGTTTTACTGTTCCGAAAATCGAATTTTTTAAAATTCTCATCCTTTTTTACCACTTCAACACTCGAATTGCCAAAAATCATTTATTTGATTTTGTTGTTTTGTGGCCATTTACTGGAACTACATGTAAAATTTTGTGATTCCAGCTTTGTTAGTTTAGGAAATACACCCAACAATCTTTTTTTCAAAAACAAAGGCGGATTTAAAAAAAATTTAAGTTTGTTAACAAACATCGCAACTGATAAACAGTTAATGCATATGATAATTTGTTTGAAATGAACAATATACTAATAAACAAATTGTAAAAAAAAAATTGTAAAGTTATGTTCTTTTCGGGACACATATACTATCAACTTAATATTTTCTTAAATCGGGAGCGTATTGAGTCGGTTAATAATTATAAAACGCTTGGCTTCTATATTGATAATAAATTAGATTTTTCCCGGCATATTAACTCCGTTATATCCAAGGTGTCTTGGACATTACGAAGGTTATATAACATGAGTTGCTATTTGCCACCTATGGTAAAGCGGCGAGTAGGAGTAGCTCTTTGTCTTCCCTTGTTTTTATATGGTTTAGAAATGTATAGCTGTACTTCTAGGGATAATATAGCGAGACTTAAAGTATGTTTTAACAGGGTAGTTAGATACATTTTTGGGCTTAAAATACGAGATCATGTATCGCCTTTTAGAATGCAACTATTGGGATATGACTTTGATGATTACATAAGCTCCCGTCAGATCATTTTATTTTTTAAAATTATTAAGTACAATTGCCCTTCATACTTAGCTAACAAATTTGTCTTCGGAATTTCCACATGATCAAGTTCAATCGTTTATCCAATACATCCAACTCTCACTATGGATAAGTCATTTGTGGTAAAAGTGTTGAGATTATGGAATGAGGTAATTCCGTATGAAGAGAGAAGATTTTCGCAAACTGTAACGCAATTCGAGAATACGTTTAAGACAAATATTTGAATAAATCTTGTCGCTAGTATTAAGTCTTTGTGTTTTCAGTAAAAAGTTTTGTTTATTTTATTTATTATCCAATCCAATTCGAAATTCGTTCATACAAAAACACCCTTTCGATCAAAGGTAATATTTTATAAAATTTTAGACAATGAAATTTTTATTAAATTATTTTATTCTTTTCAAAAAATTACCGAATAGTTCATTCTTAATTAATACCCATGTTACCTATGTGAAAAACGAAATATATATGAACATAAATGCGAACTTGTAGTATTTAATCAAAGATTCCAAACCAGTCAAAATGACTGATCTGGTCATTCTAGGGTTAATAAAATTGTGTTTACCCATGTCAAAAAGTTTTGACATAGTTATATATTACTTATTACAGTTATTTACCATAATATATTTTAAAATATATATTCATATAAAATTATATCTCAAATATAATATTATATCCTTCATTCACTTCGCATAGTGCAATATGCAAAAATATATAACTACATATCGATCTGTATATAATTACATATATCACATAGAATTGTATCTAATTGGATGTAAATGTAACACATTATATATAATATGATATATTTGGATGGGGACAAAATTCGAAACCAATTGTATCAAACAATATCTAATTTCATTAAATTAGATGTAATTGTGACAAATAATGTCTAATTGTATCAGATTAGATCTAATATTATACAATTAGATGTTCTCATTTGTCGAAAATAAGTATATGTTGTAATACGATAATTCACAAAAAATATATTTTTTATATGGGTTGTATCCGTTTTCTTAAAATCGAAATATGCTTATCAAAAAGTGTATATATTTAATAAAACAAAATTAATGTCTTAATTTTGATGACATTTCATCGATTTTATGAAAAAAATCAATAAAATTATGAATGGAATTCATTCCGTGGAATAATCCTTTTATTTATAAATTATTTCTTTAGGAAGTTGTATTCCGATTCCTAAATGATTTTTATAATATTTCAGAGTTTTTAAGGTGTTCTGTAGTAAAAAATGTCACTGTTGTTTAAGTTGAATTGTTGTATAACTTCCAAAGATACTGTTCCTTATTCCTTTAATTTAACATTTAGAGTTTTAAATCACAAGAAATAAATGGTTTTTATTTTTTTAATTTTTGTTCACTTTCGAAAATTTAAATTTTTTAAACATTTTATTTTATAATTTTATTCACACAATTCTTAATGAAATATGTTTTTTAAGTTTTAATAAATTCGTTTTACATTTTTTTTTTAATAATTTTAAAATTTGTCCACACTTTAAAATTTCGTTTTTATAATTTCAATAATATTTTCATTTTTTTTTTTTAAATTTGTTTTTTTTGTAATCAAACACCCACCAATAAATTTAGGGATCTCATATTTAAACTCCCCTCGTTGCCGCGTTAAAAGGCGTTAAACTTTACTTAGCACCAGAAATTGTCTACCTCTGTTGAGGTCTTCTAATATAACTACCCACATTTCTCCACAGCGGATCTATTTATATTTTGGAAGTGATCATCATCAACCACTAAAATTTAAAAACGAAAACGCAGTTAGCAGTAGCAGCTGCACTAGCAGCGTCAGTAGAGTAAAGCAGTGGCAACATAATCACAACAAACCGACGAAAAACCAACCAAATAATCTCATACATAACAATCCCCGACAGTCATACAAATTGAAGTTAAAACAAACCACTACCACTAACTAAGAAAAGAGCGAAATTTTACTATAAACTCAAAATTTACAATTAATAACACAAGGCAACAATTTTGAAAAAATTTTAGGGGCTTTGAAAACCACTATACAATTTTGATGTATTGTGGTCCCAGTAGTACACATATGGTTCAATTTTGAAATTCTATGGAGAGGTTTTTTTTTAAAAAATTTTTAATTAAAATTATAAATTTTTTTAGACGTGTCTCCACATAATTAATGATAACTAAAAAAAATTAGTCCGATATTATTCAAATAAATTTAGAAAAACTGAAATTTACATAGCCTTTAATCCGTTAATATATTGCGTTTCAATCGGCTCAGTAGTTTTGGAGTTATAATAAAAAATTGAGGGAAAAAATATTTTTTTTACGTGAAAATAGCAAATTTTTTTGGTTAAAAAAAATCATAAAAAATCGAAAACGGAAAAAAATCGTTCAGATTTATTGCTTTATCGCAAAGCCACATGTAATAGGAACAAAATGAGATATCGATCATAAAAATCGATTGATTTTTTTCGAATTTATTCACAATTAAGTGAATTCGCTCATTTTCACCAAATTTTAGTTTTTTGTCTGATATACATAAAATTGAGTAGTTAATGTTCTTCTTTCGATTGATTGAATTTTGAAAACATTTTCCCCATGCTATGTACAAATTTTCACATCAAAAATGCATTACATAGTAACATTCGTGTATTTTTTGGCAAAACCCTACCTAGAATATACTGATTCTATTCTTCGGAAAGACATTTGTGTTGGATGAGCTTAAATGTAAATAAATAAATAAATTAAATAGTAGAAAATTTATATTTTATTATTCACATTTATTATAATAAATAAAACAAGAAAATAAATAAATAAATATGTATTATAAACTACAAACTCTGAAATTTTCTTTTAGTCGATTTTCTACTATTGTTGAATAACGAAGTGTTACTCTGAATACTCCAGCAAAAATCAGCCATCATGTGTGCATCCCAGCGACCCTGGTATCGTTCCTCCATTGTCCGGATATCTTGGTGGAATCGTTCGCCCTGTTCTTCACTCAAGTCTCCTAGATTTTCAGGAAAACGATCAAAGTGACTGTGCAGGTAGTGTAATTTGATGCTCATGTTGCATCCAAGATTCTGGAAGTGAGTTAACATCTCTTCAACGTGCGCAACGTAATCATCACCCTTGTTATTTCCTAAGAAATTTTGAATAACCCATACAAACGAATCCCATGCATTCTTCTCAATTTCTGACATTGAACTGCCAAATTCAGTATCGTTCACCAATTTGCGAATTTGTGGGCCATCAAATATGCTTTTTGTACTTAAACAAAAATAACACTCGGATGCGTGGTTCGCTGTTTCTCTCCATAGCATAGGCTTCAAAATTTCCAAGTGTCGTCTGTAAAATGAAAAAAAAAATTGAAATCAGGAATATGTAGAATTCAAATTTTAATTAAGAAATATTGTAATTATAAAATATTCCAAATCTATTAATTTATACTTACTTTACGTTAGAAGACTTCATAGATAAATTCAATCGACATGGAATGCATATAGTACTCGGTGTCCAATGCTGGTTCAAATTGTGCGGATAGATATTATAGCAATCTTGATATGACTTTTGCAATGAAGTTAAGAACCACTTCCGTTTTTTCCCGGTGATATATTGGCCGCACACATAACAAAATAAATCTGGATCGTTTTTACATGAAAATGTTCTGGCTTTCTGGCTCATTTTTATTAATATTTGAAAATTGTTTTTAACTTCTAAGCTGTATGACTCTAATTTTTGTGTAGGTATTAAATGATGTTTGCGTTATCGCAAACACTTCTTGAATGAAATAAAAAGGGTCAAGGAGATCTTATAAATACTGATACTATAATTTGGGATAACCCTTTGTGTGGATACAGTTTGTGTGTGCTGCAAATTTTTTATTATTCCCAAGAATCCTAAAAAACATTAAGGACTTTTATGAAAAAAAAAATTATCCGTTACAGGTAGCTAACGGAAAATAAGAGCACTTCAGCGTACACGCACATTTATGAGCGTTTTATTACTATCCTACCGCAATCGTAAAAATGAAACAATCTTTTGTTTATTACTTATTTTTTTTTAATTATTAGAATCATAAAAATGTCATAGAGGTTTTTCCCAAAGGGGTTTTGCCAAAATGCGTGTCGTAAAATGCACCTGAGTTTTTATGTTCTGCATTTTCATTATATAGTAGGTACAATTTTCTACAGTGCTTGTAAATATGCGATACCTTCAATTAATTGTAAATAAAAATGTAAAGCATGCATCGATTTTTATGATCCATATCTAGTTTAATTCGCATGATATGTAGCTTTACTACAAAAAAATAAAAAGTAATATTTTTTGCAGTTTTCGATTTTTTCCAGATTTTTGTTTTTCAAATTTTTTTTTTTTTTAGCATTTTTTTTTTTTTTGCTAACAATTTGTTTCATAACTTTGAAACTATTGATCGCATTAAAAAAATTTGTACACGTTCTTTAAAGATATTGTAAACCTTAATTTTTGTAAATTTAATTTGACAAAATCGGACTAGTTGTTTTTGAGTTATGACAACATAAGTGGAGAAATGGCTCAAAATATTGTCAATTTTAAAAAAAAATTTTTTTAAAAAAAAATTATCCATAGAATTGAAAAATTTTACCATTTTTGTACTTAGGCAGCCATGATGCATCAAATCTATATAGTGGTTAGTCAAGCCTTTTTTGCTGTTGACCTGTGTAATAAATGCAGTACGTACAACAAACATTTTACACAAAAATAAAAGCGCCAAAACAGCCAACGAAACAAGCAGCCAGCCACAAAACCATAAGCACCCCATTCAACTCATATGAATGGAAAAAATAGTAAACAAAAAATGAATGCAAAATTTTTAGCAAAATGACAGCTCCACTCTTCTCTCTCTACTTATGATAGGGGAAAAACAAAAAAATTATCAAAACGTTTAATAAAACTAAGGCAAATTTAGCATAATTTTGTTGACGATTTAGCGGTTTTACTAGTTTCATTAATTTTCGAACAAATTTGTATTCATTAGATTTGCAAAATGAAGTGTTTGTGTTGTTTTAATTTCTGTATTTAGACACACCCACACAAAACATATAACTTTTTTGTTAGCCAGCCAATATGTACATTATGCATTGCTCAATCAAGATTAGTGCAAACGAAAGTTTATGCCTCAAATCAAAAGAACAGCTAGCTTTGTGATTGAGCTATTTTCAATTTTATGATACATCAAAGTTGTACCTTTTTTTATATCGATTTCCTAATTAATTAAATTGCGTATTCCCACGATTTGTTTAATCATAAAAATTGCTTTTTTTTTATAAATATAAAAATTAAAAACTACCAAATTTGAATAAACTCCGGAAAATTCTTGGGACTTATTTTAGGTAGATGCTTTGTGTTATTTGATACTACTAAATGTCATAAGAAAGTACTTTAATATTTCACTACACTCAAAAAAATAAGTTAGTAGAAAAGTTAGTAAAACGTCTTGTAAATCAGGTATACTATTTTTTAGCAAAATTTTTTGCTAAAATCGTGTTTTCAGCTAAAATTTTGGTTATACTTATTCAGCACTTAACTGTTTTATACTAATGCTTTACTAATATACTAATGTTTTACTAATTAATTTTGCTAAAAAAAATTGTGCTGATAAGCACATTAATAGTGTGGACGACAACCAGATTGAAAGATATACGCAGAATGAAGTAGATGTCGCGGCATGTCAAGATGTAGTAGAGAAGAGGAAAATGATACTAAAAAGTACAACTCTAATAAGACATATAAAAAAATCAACCATGGAAGACTTTTGTATCTGTTTTTCATACATAAAACAAAATTGAGGATTAAAATAACTTAAATTTTGCGTTGTCACCGGCTTGTGAAAATAATTGTCTATTAATTAAATAAAAGACAAAATAAAATATTTATTTATTTAAACTAAATGTTTAAATGTGTGGTCAAATTGCAAACAAACATATACAGAAATGTAGACAGAGTAAAGTGAACGACAAAGACACACATCTTAGGTAGATTTTTTTATGGTTCCTTTTTCTTATTGCAAAAAGGGTTGTTTTTTTCGTTTCGCTTGTTTTTGTTTATTTTTTCATTTCGTTTCTATAATTATCTTCGAGAGTTGCGATAGCATCATTTAAACGATAGCATCATTTAGACAACCATCGATGTAAGTAATTGAAAGACAATTTTTGTTATGTTATATATATTTATTTCTATATATTTTCAGATATTAAATTAATTCATATCGTCAATGTGGGAAAATGAAAATTTTTATATTTCGTAATTATTGTAAATTATTTTTAAAAGAATCACAAAAATATGTTTTATGATTTTCAGCAAATAAATTAACTAAATTACAATTTTTCTACAAATTTTTTGAGTTTTTTTCAGTCTACTAAAATTCAGCAAAAAATTTATTAATTTTTAGCAAGGCTTTTGTATTTTTAATCTACTAAGTGTTAGCAAAACTTTTGCTGAATCTTCAAATTTTGTTGCTAAAAATCAGCTCGCTGATTTTCAGCAAAAGATTTTGCTGACATTAGCAATTTTTTTTGCAAGCATCCTCCTGACTAAAATTTTGCTGACTCAACAAAATTTTTTGCTGACTTTACAAACTTTTTTTTTTGAGTGTATATATTAAAGTACTATGTGACTTCATCTATTGCACTTGAATTGTCATCACAAAAGTACCAACAATACACATGGAATGTGTTGTACACTCAAATAAAAAAGTTAGTAAAGTCAGCAAAATTTTAGTCAGGAGGATGCTTGCAAAAAATAACAAATATCAGCAAAATTAGTAGATTCAGCAAAAGTTTTGCTAAAACTTAGTGAATTAGAAATTAAAAAACCCTTGCTAAACATTAATAAAATTTTTGCTGAATATTAGCAGACTGACAAAAACTTAAAAAATTTGTAGAAAATTTTTACTTTAGTTAATTTATTTTGCTGAAAATCATAAAACGTATTTTTGTGAATATTTTAAAAATGATTTACAATACGTTACAAAATATAAAAATTTTCATACTCCCACATTGACGACATGAATTAACATTCAAATGCCTGAGGCTGCCAAATGTCACTGTTTACATTTATTGATATATCTTTCTAACGGAATATTCCAGACTACTGAGAATGGTTTCATTGGTAAGCTGACATAACAGAGATTAAATCAAATTTTGGTCTTAATTATGTGGCGTTTTTCGTTTTACAGTTATTAAAGTGTGTATTTAAAATTTGTAAAAAACGTGGTAAATGAATATTTTTCAAAAAATTGGAAATATAAAAAAATAATTAAAAATATTTTTGTGCATCGTATTGTCTTTGTAATTTATGTGGTAATTAGAAAAATATATCAAGTTTTTATATATGTAAATTGATTTAAAAGTTTAAGCTATATAGAATTCCGATTTGTCCGATTTAAATAGGCTGCCAAATGGCAGCCTCGTGAAATTTTGAAAAGTGATGGTTTTTTAACCCAAGTAAGTTTTTTTCTTCTTTTTGCAGAAATGGCGTTTCGAAAAGGGTTTTGCGTACTGCAAAACCTATCAGAGAATGAAATATCGTCAATAATTAAAAAAAAAAATGCACGAGGGCATAAGTAGCTGCGATAGCCCAAATGAGGATGAAGACAACTATGATATGGGTGATTTGAACGTCGCATTTGGGAATGTTTCAATTGATGATGCAACTGAATCAGAGGAATTGCCCCCACCTCCTCTATCTGACAGAATTGAAAACCTAAGAGTTAAGCGTTGGGACAAAAAGAAGAAACAAAATATAGATATAGACTGTCCGTATAACAAAAATATGAGTGGAGTAGATTTAACGGACGGGCTAGTTGGCAGCTAACATATGCGTGTGAAAACAAGAAAGTGGACTGTTTGAATATTTTATCAGTTATTGGATGAATTTGGAGATCATAGCGAAAGAAAAAAGTGTAAAATACAAAAACTCAATCATTTTGTGTTATATTGCATATAATTAATTAATTAATTAATTAATTAATTAATTAATTAATTTGTGCAACACATCACAAAAGAAATGTTTTTTTTAATTTTCATAGCAATTAAGTATAAATTAATTTTGGAAAAAACAAGTTATTTTCTGTTTAATTTTTTTTAAAAATATAAGTATTTTACACAAGAAAGTTATTATTTTATGTTACGGCCATTATAATATTTTTCACCACTGTATCTAATGTACAAATACGAAATAATTTTTTTTTCAACTGGAAAAAGTCTCTGTATAATGATTTTTTTTTTTTAAATTTGTCAAAACGTTAATTCACTTATTTTAGTAGTATAAGTAAACAATGAAAAATCAGTATTGTCCATTATAAAGCCTCAAATATGCCAATATAACGATTTTTTACTATTCTCTAACTCATAACTCGAAAACAAGAGCCAACAGAGGCAAACTAATTTCAGATTTAAATTTCTCACGCTCAAATTACACAGAATCACTTTGTATTTCAATCAAAAAACTATATTTTTTTTTTTAGTGTCATAGTCAAAAATTGAACAAGGCTGCCTTTTGGCATTCCAAATATTTTTGCCTTTTACGGGTAAACAAAGCCACCTATTCATTTGTGTATGAAATTTTCGATGTTTTTAGGGCAAAATCAACCATAACAAAAAATATGAGCAAAAACAAAAATTAAGGCATTAGAGGGTTAATGTAATATCTGCAAATATATATAAATAGTTATATATAACATTAACAAAACTATCTTTCAACTACTTACATCAATGGTTGTCTCAAAGGAACGCTAATGCCGCAGAGAATTATAAAAACGAAACGAAAAAATAACAAAATGTAACATATACAACCCTTTTTTGCAATAAAAAAAAGGGAAACATAAAAATTTACCTAAGATGTATGTCTCTGTCTTTCGCTTTAGTCTGTCTACCTGCTGTATATTTGTTATCAACTTGACAACTCAATTTGACTACAAATACACATTTAATCTTTTGTAAATTTAAATTTAAATATTTTATTTTGGCTTTTATTTAATTAATAGACAATTACTTTCACAAGCCGGTAAAAACGCAAAATTTATGTTGTTTCAATCCACAATTTTGTTTTATGTATGACAGATACAAAATCTTCCATGGTTGATTTTTTTTGTGTGTCTTACTAGAGTTGTACTTTTTAGTATAATTTTCCTCGTCACTACTACATCTTGACATCTAATTCATTCTGCGTATAACTTTTAATCTGGTTGTCGTTCACACTATTGATGTGTTAATCAGCACAATTATTTTAGCAAAATAAATTAGTAAAACATTAGTAAAAACATTAGTAAATATTAGTAAAACAGCTAAGTGTTAACTAATTATAACTAAAATTTTAGTTTAAAACATAATTTTAGCAAAAAATTTGCTGCAAAATAGTATACCTGATTTACAAGATGTTTTAGTAACTTTTCTACTAACTTATTTTTGAGTGTAGGGAAATGTGGTGTACCACCCAGGAAAACTTTGGTAATGAGTTATGTATACTCCTTACCTTTATCATTATTTTTCAACAAAAAGTAATGCGTTACCAATAATAGCTTACATAATGCATTACTTTGTAATGGACACTCCTTACCTTCATCATTATTTCGAAACATAAAGTAATGAGTTACCTGGGCACTCATTGGGCAGTCATGGGTTAACTTGTAATGATACATCATTACCTTTTACATTATTTAAAAGCATAAAGTAATGACTTACCGATCATCAATTGCATAATGTATGACATATAAACAAAAAGTAATATTTAAAATAATTTTTAGAAAACCTACATTTAGACACATTACTTTGTCATTTCTAGTAAGCATGCACGTAAGATATATATTTTTAACATCACAAACTAAAACTCCAAGCACAAAAAGTTTTTTACATATTTAGCAACCCATTATTATATGTGACAATAGCTCAACTGGTAGAGTGCCAACAGAAACCCCAGGTTCTATTTAACTTCGTTAAATAGATGTGCACTGACAATACATTTTCTTCTACCAATTCAAGTTTATTTAAAAACTTTTATACGCAAAGTTTTTTTCAATTGAAGAATCAATTAAAATTCATAGAAATATATTTTTTCACTTTTTCTATCCGTAGTTTAAAATAAAAAGTATAGAAATAAAGGTACAGTCGTTAGTATTTAAATATTGGCAGTTAAATTTAAATTTTGTTTGTTTTCTCTTTCCAAAAAAAGATCAATAATTCCAAAAAAAAACAAAAAAAATATTGCAAAAACAGTTTAATTACGAAATGGTAATTATTGAAATTACAAGACAGAAACTCAAGTATTGACTTGTGTATCCCGGTGTGCTTGAGTAAATTGAAACAAAATTTGCGTGTTACGCGAATCTGAAAACGAACTCTGTTTCTAGATGTTCTAATTCCAACGAAAACGATAAAAATCTAGGTTTGACACACAAATTTTTCAAAATTTTGCCTATCTTTAGTTTAGGGTCACCTTACCGATTTTGATTACAAAAATTAGGAACGATTCAGATACGTGATAAGAGTCTGAATTTTTTTTTTTGTCGGACATACCACCTTTGGAGGCAACAAAACCAAAGAGTTTAATTTTTTTTTAAATTACTTATCTGTTCGATACAAATTATATGTTACTAGAAAGCTTATAAAATCTTCTTTCATATGATATATATACATTTAGCAAAAAGCCGATAATTCAGAAACATGCAGGAGTACCACATAGGTATTTGGGCACGGTATAGAAGAATAATTGATAATTAACATATAATTTTTTAAAAACTTTAGAGAACCAGTTTTTTTAAATACAACGGTTTGAACCACGGACTATGAAAAAAACGCATTTTACCATCAAGAAGTGAATTATTTTTGGGAACCAGTAAAACCACATTTTAAGCACCGTTAAAATGTGGGATCAATTACTCTTATAGCTTAAACCGTTAAAAAGATATGGGCAATTATGTTCAACTACTTTTGGAAAACTGTTATTTTTAGTTTTTTCAATACATACTTTTTTATGTAAATATTGTTTTCCGCTATATTTAGTATCTTTTTATAGATTTTTATCCATAACTTTGAATTGCGTAAGAGCTTCACATATTAATTTGGCAACAGCATAGTGAAATAAATTATAATTAACATAAAAAATCAGTTTTTGGAAATACAGCGATTTAAACAGCAGATTTTTAAAAAGTATGAAAAAATTGAAAAAATTATTTTTTTCGCTAATTTTATTTAAAGGACTATAACAGTGGCTTTAAAATGAGGTGTCAGTGAATCACGTAGCTTTGACAGTTAAACTAATAACGACTACTTTTGTTAAATTTTTTATTTTTTATACTTTAAAACGCGATATTTCCACAACCGTTAGAGCTAACAACACAAAATTTGTACGATGATACATTTATATGACACTTACATTATCGTACCAAGTTTGATTAAAATGAAAAAATTAAATATTTTTTGATGGTTTTATATGGAATGAGTCACATTTTTTAATGATTTTTTTGTCTTCTAATATTTAGTAAATGTTTTTGCTGATTTTAGCGGATTATTTTGTTACTTTCAATTAATTAAAATTTAGCTCAAATATAACTAAATATTTGTAAATTCAACAGATTTAATTTTGTTATTCTTATATTACTAATAATTAGTAAAAAAGATCTGCTAATTTTAGCAGATTTTTCCGCAAGCAGCTTTTTAAATAATTTTTAGTACCTTTTTTTTTTTGCTATTTTAACAGGTTTATTTCTATGGGTCAACGTTTTCAATTTAATACGATATATTTTAGAGGTATCCTATGAGAATCATGTATGTCCTTGGTAACAATCTTAATTTTTGTTTGCTATCAACAAATTTCTAGTCAAGATAAATATGTTTTTTCGATTGTGGAAAATTGTGTTCATTTCTCAATATTTATTTTTTGAAATTTTACGAAACTTTAACTTTAACACTTTCACGCCTCCAAAATATTTTGTAAATTTAGATATTTATTAAAATAGCTAAATGTCTTATTCTAAAACACTCAATTTCCCGCCTGGAGGTGGGCTTTCGGTTAGAGGGACTAAAACTTCTAGAAACATAACAAAAAAAAGAATTATTTGTTAGGGCAATATCCTAATAAAGAAATATAGAGTATGGACTCGAACTTCAATAATTTTCATTTTCATTGGACAATTAAAGGTCGGAAAAAAACATAACTTTTAAGTTTGAATCCCATGCCAAACATCAAACATTCATATAAACTAGTTTACTCACTACATGAGAACTAATATAAGAGCTCGAAGTTATAGATTATCAACATTGATCAAAAAATAAATTGAAAACTTGTTTGTTATGTTTTTAATAAAAATTATATCAAACTTGTATAAAAGACAAAGTACAGTCTAGTTTACTCTGCCTGTTTTTGTTTATAAACAAAACAAAAAAAAAAAATAAAAAGGAGAAAAAAAAAAACAAAATCTTGTATTAAATATCCACCAAAGGTGCTCAATGATGATAATCTTTAACTTCGAGCTCATATATTAGTTCTCATGTAGTGAGTAAACTAGTTTATATGAATGTTTGATGTTTGGCATGGGATTGTTACCTCTTTCAAAACGTGTTCTGATGAAAGGCTCAAATAATAAATTTGAAAACAAAAGAATTCTATAAATTATTTGTTAGGACAATATAATAATAAAAAAATATAGAGTATGGCCTCGAACTTGAATAATTTTCATTTTCATAAAAAAAAAAAAAAAAAAAATAATTAAATATATAAAAAGTCCACTTTAGCAAACGTTATGATTATGTAATTTTGCACATTTTTTTTCTTTGTTATATTTTTTATGGAATCAATTAGCTTTATTAAAATTGTGAATCGTAGCGACTTGAAAAATTCTTTAAAACTTGCTTGTTATTTACTTTTTATGTTAGTAAAAAATTATATTTTATGTTGCGTTTTTTTAAAACGACACTATAAAACAATGAAAAATATGTGCACTACTTGATTATAAATAGTTGACAGCTTTGACATATTCATGAAACAATAACATATTCATGAAACAAAAATAGGCCACCATAGGGAACATTCCTTTAAATACTTTTTTTTTTTTAATCAGGTGAGCAGTTAATTTTGAAATTGGTCAAACCTTTTTTTTCAATAACACTTTTGACATCTTTTGGCACTTACATTTTTTGCACTTACATTTGACGCTTTTTTTATTTCTTATACGTTGTCATCACCAATTTTGCAACTCTCCTTTAAGCCATCATTATAACAATTTTCAAAATAAAAGTAAGAGTATTTTTCTAGTGGAGGCCTGTCATCTTCATCATTATAATAATTATAATTATTTTCTTAATAATTATAAGTTTATTGTGGTGTCTGATGTCTGGTTAAGTAAGTTTGTTTTGTAAACCGACATTGAGGTTTTTTTGTTTTTTGTTTTGTCTTAGTGTCATTTGAAGCTAACCTGCCTCAAAGCATATTTTGTTATGATTTCATATGGATTTTTCCCTCAATCTATGTCATAGTCATCTTTGGCCTTTTGTTGTAAACTCAAGAAGAATTGTGAAAAAATATGACTACCAACCGACAAGATTATTTTTTATTAGACTCTTAATTAAATCATGCCAAAACTTTGGTATTTTGTTATTTAATTTTTTAGTGCTATAAAACATTTAACTCTTCTGTCCTGTTTGGGTCAAAATGACCCAATTTTGAAAAATAATTATGCTTGGATCATTGTGACCCAATATTATATTTTCATATTTTTACAACTAAGTTTGTTTCGATTTGAAATTTGTTTTACCAGGATACATAAATTTTAGTCTTTATCTATAAAATGCATGCAAAGGGTGTTTTTTATAGAGGTATATAACTTTGAAATGGAATAAAACAAAAATGAATTTTTAAAATTGACGTGAAATTTACTTTATTCGAAAGATAATCTTCTGGCATTATAATTTGAATATGACCCAGCAAAACTTTGGTAATGGGTGCGATAAAGTAAAGTGTACTCCTTACCTGTATCATTATTTTCCAACAAGAAGTAATAAGTTTCCGATGGATTATCTTATAATGAGACCTCATGGATTACTTTATAATGAGACCTCATTACATTTTACATTACTTCAAAACATAAAATAATGACTTACCGATCATCAATTACATAATGCATGAATTATAAACGTAAAGTAATTATTAATATATATTTTTGGAAATCTGTTTATAGACACATTACTTTGTGATTTTTTGTAAGCATAATGGTAAGGTGTATATTTTTGAAAGCACGGACGAAAACACGAAGCACAATAACTCATCTACATTTTAAGCAATAAAATATTGTGTGTATCGATAGCTCAGTTGGTAGAGTTCTCGCCTAACTAATTGCTAAATACCAGAGACCCCAGGTTCGAATCTCAGCATGACCATGTATTTATTTAATAAAAAAAAGTTATTTATTTAATTAAAAAAAAATATCTGTAAAAAAAAAATTTTATGCATTTTTTTTATGAAAATCTATTTATAGACACATTACTTTTTCCCACCATGTAACCATATAAGTAACCAGTTACTTTACCCCCTACAAGGTAATGAGTTACTTTGAGGCTCATCGCCTGTATAATTCATCAGTGAAGTAACGTGTAAAGTAATGCATGAAGCCCTATGGCGTGTAAAGTAATGCATGAAGCCCATATGACCACCATGGCTGGCTCGGACGTAGCCATATCTGGAGGTCCAAATTTCGATGACTTTTTCCAACATTTGTGGCCGTGTATATTGGCAATAACGCGTTGAATGTTGTCGGAGTAGACTACCGACTTCACATATCCCCGTTAAAATCGCACGATCTTGGAGGCCAATTCACGGGTCCGAAACGTGAAACTATGCGGTTACCAAACGTTTCCTTCAATAAATCAATTGTGGCACGAGCTGTGTGACATGTTGCGCCGTCTTGTTGAAACCACAGCTCCGGCACATCATGGTCGTTCAATTGATGAACGAAAAAGTCAGTACTCATGGATCTATAGCGGTCACCTTTGACTGTAACGTTCAGACCAGCATCGTTTTTAAAGAAGTACGGACCAATGATTCCACCAGTACATAAAGCACACTAAACAGTCAGTTTTTCTGTATGTAACGGTCTCTTAACATACACTCCAAATACTGCAGTTTTGTTTATTGCCGTATCAATTTAACCAAAAGTGAGCTTCACAAAATTCGCTTATGAAAATCGAGATTAACGGCAATCTTGTTTTGGGCCTTACTAGGTGATCGTGTGGCTTCAATTGTTGCAGGAGTTGGATTTTGTAAGCACGCAAACCAAGAGCTTTCCGCAAAATCTTCCATAAAGTGGATGAACACATATATAAATTCCTGTGCACGATGGCGGATAGACTGATTGGGTTCTTCCGCTACGCGACGCTCTACAGCAGCAATGACTTCTTCTTTACGCTCTGTACGACGTCTCTGTGGATGTATATTATCATTTAGAGTAAACGTGGTGCGAAAACGAATTAATTGCTCTGATGGACGATTATGTTGACCGGAAAATGGACGTAGTGCGCGACACGTATTTCGAACAGAAACATGATTTTCAAAATAAATTTGCACAATTAGGAAGCGTTGTTCAGGAGTCAGTCTATTCATGTTGAAATGCTAAACTAAACTAAACATATATCACTTGACAGCTGACAAAATGGCCGCCAGTTAAAAAAGTGCTGCCAACTAAAAGTTCTATACCTGTATAAAAAACATCCTTTACATCTTGACATGCCGGGACATCTACTTCATTCTGCGTATATCTTTAAATCTGGTTGTCGTACACACTTTTAGTGTGCTTATCAGCACAATTTTTTTAGCAAAATAAATTAGTAAAACATTATTAAAATATTAGTAAAACATTAGTTCAAAACAGTTAAGTGTTGAATAGGTATAACTAAAATTTTAGCTGAAAACATAATTTGAACAAAAAATTGCCCCTTTTTCAAAAGCACTTAGAAGAACCACGCGGTATTTTTTGCAAATTGATTAAAATTGTATAAAAAAAAAAATAATTCTTTAATTTTTCTGCATTTTTTCATCTTCTTGTTTACCGTTATGTGTAATTGTAGTTATGAAACACTAACAAAATAATATTACACAATTTTTCTCTTAAATCAATTAAGTAATCTCTTATATTTTACACAATAAGATATCAGCTATGACACTCTTAAAAACAGTTGTAATCATTTGTAATAACAATTATACAATGCAGTGTAATTACTTGGCCTAGTGCTGACAAAAATTATCCAAATCCCATTAGACTTTAAGAGTAAATATGTTTTTTTTTTTTTAATAAAAATAAACAAAAATTTTGTGGCAAGTTTTTGAAATCCGAAGAATTGATGTTAGTACTTATTGCTTCCATCACTTAAAAGTGTCCTAAAATTGTAATTGTGAAAGAAAAAATAATTACAAACAAGTTATTGTATGATTTTTAATGATTTTAAAATTGGGTCAATTCGACCCAAGAAACATAACAGATGGGGTATAATTTTAAACAGCACAGAAGTGTTAAGTAGTTTTGTTTGCCAGTAGTATCTCTTACTATCGGTTGTAACAATGTTTTTCTTTTAGTACTGCATAATTTTATCACGTATTTAACTATCGTGACATCGATCTAATTGTTGTCCATCATTTTAATTTGTATTATTTTTATTTTATTATTTTTTAAATTAAATCGAAATCAATCTTGCATATCACCACCATTTGTTCAAATTACTTTACCAACCATATGCACTCGTATTGATCGATTATTAAATTATTTAAATCGATATCAAGGTTTATTTTTTCAAACATTTATCGGTAATTTATATATTTGTGCGATTTCATGGTTTCCTAACTTTATGTTTATTTGAAAATAAAAGCGTCGCAATAGATTTAAATGCTATTAAATTTATTCAAATTGATATTTAATTTTTGGGATTTTGTTTTGAAATAAATTGAAAAGTACAAAAGTTATATTATTTGGTAAACTTATTTAAAAAAAAAAAAGATTTGAAATTTTAACTCTTTAATTGGTTTTTAAATAAATATGTTTGGTTCAACCAAAAAATGTTTGCAATAAAAATCAGAGTTTTCGATCAAACAGGTTTTGAAAAATAATGTTTTTGAAACAAATTGTAACTTTTGAATTTGGAAAATAAAAATGTTGTTAAAGGAGTTTGTTGGTAAAGGAGTCCAAAACCGGTTTTATAATTGATCTATCTGGTTATAAAGACAAGTTAATCAGTATTTTGAAGGGAAAGAATAATTATTTCAAATGACGCACATTTCTCTGTCCCCATCCCATATAATAAGAGGACAAATAGAAACGGATTTGTGGTATTTGCATAAAAATTTCCATTCTGGTTTCTTTTGTCAAAATTAGAAAAAAAAACTCAATTTTTAAGCAAATCGTCGCGAAGAGACGCACACTTACCATACACATTAGGGCGGGTCGATTTAAAAATCGCTCAACGTTCAAGGAAAATCGTATTCTAGGGATCAAAATAAGAAACTTTGCCTAAGGAACCATACCTCTAAAACGAATTCTGATGTCCCGACTATTGACCCGTAGGGTAAAATTTTGAAAAAGCCCACTTTGATATTTCAGAAAGTAGGAGGAATCTCTCCAAGATTATGGTAGCTACTTTTTCTCCGGGAGACACGCTAGCAGATTAATGCATAAAACATCATTCAAGGTGACCGTTAAGGGGTTAAAATTTATGTTGAAAGAGGGCCTTTTTAGTCGTGTTTTTATAGCAAAATGTGCATATCTCGGGATAGAGATATTTCAGAAAGTAGGAGGAGTCTTTCCAAGATTAGGGTCTCTATTTCTTTCTCCGGAAGACGTTCTAGCAGATAATGTATAAGTTATATTCGATAGGGTTGGATTTGATTGGGGCACTCTAAATTGGTCAAAGTGGGATTTTTCAAAATTTTAAACTACGCGTCAAAAGTCGGGACATCAGAATTCGTTTTAGAAGTATGGCTCCTTCGGCAAAGTTTCTTATTTTGATCCCTAGAATACGATTTTCCTTGAGCGTTGAGCGATTTTTTTGCCTCCATACAAATCGACCCGGCCTAATACACATAGACAAAAATTTGGTTTTTGCCAACTGAAATTCGGTTACTTTGACTCAAATTCGGCTATAAAGTTGTCACAACTTAACATTAGATTTCACGACAAAGTTCGGTTTAAAAAAAAATCTTCAGAAATCTAATGTAAATATCGTTGTACTAACTAAATTTATAAGTTCACTTAGAATACTATGTAGGTAAAGACCACTGCAAATGTAGTTAAAAACATATAAAATTTCACTTAAAGAAAGGACGACTTGCATTTCAGTAAATTCAGCTAACTTTGTCATTTGTTTTTAATGTTCAAAAAATGAACCAGAAGTGTAGTAGAAATGAACCATATGTTAGTAAAAAATAAACAACCATTTATTTATTTTTTTTTTTTTAAATAAAAAAAAAATACTGTAAAAAATTAATGTAAAATCATAAAACAGTCATTTGATGTGGTTTGTTTTTAAATGAACTACAAGGTTAGTAAAAAATTAAATTTGTTCTACAACTGACTGACATTTACATTAAAAATTAAGAAACTGTATTACAAACCCAAACAAATACAAATTTTTAAAGCAGAAGTTTCTCTAAGTGTACACTTATTATTCGGTTGGCACTTTAGTTCTCTATGTTTACATCCTGAATTTTGTATAAAAGCTATAATTCCCATTAAAATGGAATAATAGGAATAAAGTAAGTATATTTTTGCGCCGATTTACATTTTGATAACAGCAAGGACTCTGCCATTTATCCTTTTTCATAAAAACGCTATAAATCCTTTGAAAAACATCTGCTGGTTACAATAGTTTAGTTTTGTTAAATATATATATAAGCGTTTTTTTACAAGGTGCAAGGATATACACCATTTCCATATATCCTGAATTTTGTTAATTTTGAATAAAAACTATAATTCTGCTTACAATGTTCCGAAAATTGATTATTGTTCTTGGAATGGAATCAATCGCAGCAAGGACTTGTATAACTCTAATAAAAACGCTATTTATACTTTGAAAAACATCCGATTGGTATTTTTTTTTTTTACAAAATACTTGAAATTTTTCTTTTAATTTTGTCAAATATAAAAATAGTTTTTATTTACAAAATAACTGCAAGGATATGCACCATTTCCATATATCCTGCATTTTGTTAATTTTGAATAATAGCTGTAATTCTCCTTACAATGTTTCGAAAATTGGTTATTGTTCTTGGAATGTCGTCAATATTATTTGTTCCAGTTTTCATTTTCATCTCTGCAAGGACTCGTATAGCTGTCATATATCCTTTTTTTTTATTTTGTCAAAATTAAAAAATAATTTTTTTCATACAATTGTTGTATGGATATTTCAAAACTCCATATATTCTGAATTTTGTAAATTTTGAATAAAAGCTTCTGCCTTCGTCTTTCCCCACCTTTAATCTCTCCACAATGCCCTTTCCAAAGAAAGCAACACATTAATATTCGTAAATAGGAAGAATTTCCTGAGTGTTGCATCTTAAAAAAAAAAAATACTGTAATATAACAGGTTGCAATTTCTGTTCTACAACTGATTCTTTTTATATGGAGTTTGTCCTATTTGCAATAGGTTATTTACCTCCAAACTGGTCTACTTCAGAACCGGTTATGGAACCAGTTACACAAATGGTTCTGGGACAGTGAAACCTTACATTTTGACTCCAAGGAACCTGTTCCAGAACAGGTAGTAAAATAAGCTGTTCTAGAACAGTTTCAGAGGTAATCTGTTCTAAAAAGTTTTTCTGGGTAATAATGAACACATTTTAACGTATGTTAACTTATTATAGAGAATTAAGTTATATATTAATACCATCGTAATGAAAATGCTTAAGCAGTTCGGATGTGTTCAATTTTGCGCGTTTTTAATCGCGGTTTTCTCAAAATTGTGACTTGATGGAAAAATTTTGAAAACAGATTTGGAATCAGCGAGACAAAATCTGTTAAAGATATATATCGCGGTTCAAATAAAATCGACTTTTTCCAATTTTGTGACTGTGTGTTAACACAAATTGGAAAAGAACTAGAAATTTTGGGGTTTTTTAAAAATTAAAATTAATCAAGTTCGAGGCCATACCCTATATTTATATAAAGGGTCCGCCAAATAACTTTTTTTTTTGAACTCCTGAACCAATTGGACTTTGTATGGCGTCATACCAAGGTCTTTATGCAAAATTCGTCTCAATGATGTCTCCGAAATGTTCAATTGTTGAGAACGACGTTGAATTGATGTTGATGGCGCTTCACGCACACTTTCTGCCACTGCAGCAATATTCTCGGGTGTATGCACTGTTTTTAGCTTTTCACGCTTTGGTTTATCGTCCTCAGTTTCCCCCAGTTTCTTTCACTTTTTTCACAAGATAATGAACATACGGATCATATTCGTTCAGCGGAAGGATAAAACTAATTATCTGTCAAATCAGACATGAGCTAAGTGTTACCATTCACGAAATAAGCACTAGTTGAAAAATAACGTTAGATGGCGGACCCTTTACTTGAATAATTTTCATTTTCTTTAGAAATGTTGAGGTTAAGAAAAGAATAAAAGAATAAACATTTTCATTGCACAATTAAAGGTCGAAAAAACACAATTTTTATTTTTAATAAAAATTATGTCAAACTTGTTTTTTAAAATATTTGTTTGTTTCATTGTTTTAATGAACAGTTTCATTATTTTAATGAAACTTTCATTATTTATATGACAAGTGTTCATAAACTTTTAAAAAATTTTAAAACAGACTATGAATATCATTAAATAAATTCTCTCAGTCGGGAATTTAATGCTTTCAATTAAAGAAATTAAAAATTCAGAGATTCTCAATTTGTTTCTTTGAAGCTTCTTCTATAGCAATAATCACAAAAATGAAGTCTAGTTTTATTAGTTTTCCATCTCTGCTATATATAGTAAATAAAAAGATTAATTGGATTACATTTAAAACATTCATAATTCCTAGATGCCCTTCTCTCATTTTCAACAAGATGACCTTGAATTAAATTGATATTTGATTGCTAAGATTGATGACAGCCCTTTTGTGAAAAGAAAAATCAAAAATATGTTGAATTTCAATTATACGCTGTAGGGCAACTTTAAGTACCAACATACAACAAACACCAATCAAGTTAATTCAATAATGAAATACAAGGTGGCGCAAAAATAACCTACCAATGTTTTTTGACTGTAATTTAAAAAAAAAAATGAAAAACTTTAATTCTTCTTGTGGATTATTTTTATTTGGTATTTTAATTTTTTTACATCAAGTCGAGAATATGATGTCATGTAAATGGCCGCCGCCATAGTTGATTGTCATTTGAGCCCTTTTTATGGCATTTTCCATCACTTTGGCCAACACTTCCGGCGATGGGTCCTCACATTCTTGACGGATATTGTCTTTAAGAGCTGCAAGAGTCTGAGGCTTGTTGACATAAACCCGCGACTTCAAAAAGCCCCACAAAAAGAAGTCTGGAGCGGTCAAATCAGGCGATCTTGCTGGCCAGTGCAAATCGCCAAAACGGGAGATTCGGCGCCCGGGAAATGCATCCTTCAGCATATCGGTTGTGGCACGTGCAGTGTGTGCCGTTGCACCGTCCTGTTGGAACCACATAATTTCCAATCCCAATTCATCAAGTTGCGACAAAAAGAACATTTGCTCATTGCTCTGTAGCGCTCACCATTCACAGTAACCGTTTGGCCGGCGACGTCTTCGAAGAAAAAAGGTCCGATGATTCCTCCAGCGAAAACAGCACACCATACAGTGACTTTGAGCGGGTGTTGTAATGGCTCTTCGTGGGTTACACGCGGATTTTCAGTGCCCGAGAAGCTTAAATTTTGCTTATTTACGTACCCGCTAAGATGGAAATGGGCCTCATCACTCATGATTATTTTTGATGAAAAATCATCTTCCTCTTGGTGGTGATTAAGGATGACTTGAGCGTATGTTACACGCGATTGGCGGTCAGCAGCTAACAGCTGATGCACCGTCTGGACTTTGTACGGAAACATCTTCAAATCTTGTACCAAAATTCGCTGTAAAGACCGTCGACTGATACCCATTTGCGTGGTACGTCGCCTGGTCGATGTCGACGGCGCTTCCATGACATCCTCGGCTACAGCAGCAATATTCTCTGCAGAACGGCTACTCCGGGGTCTGCCACGCCTGGCAGCATCTCGTGTTGTGCCAGTCTCTTCGAGGCGAGCGGCTAAACGTCGCAGTGTTTCACCAGTAGGCGTTGGACGGCCAGGAAATCTGCGACGCAATTCACGTTGTGCCAAAGTCACCGACCGATTATTGGTCAAATAAATAGTCACCAATACTCCGCGTTCTGGAGCAGTGTAGCATAACATTGTTTATTAACGTGTATTTCGCATGTGTTTACTACAGAAATGTCAAAACAGAACTGACATTAGGGGCCAATCGCAAAATTTATAGCATTTTCTGATAGGAGGATTACTTTTGCGCCACCTTGTATTTTGAACATTAGTCTAAAAGAGAGTCTGAATGGTTGGTTCGTTGGTTGGATGACTTGCAACACATTTAGGGCTTATTGTATAATAAACAAATTTATGCATATTCATATAAGCATGCGCGTCTCCAAAAGGGGGGGATAGGGAAATTCTACATCCCATCCCCCCTTAGCGAAATCCAAAAAGGAAAGAGAAAAAGAAAGAAAAAAGGGGGAGAACGGGCGTAAAGGAGAAAATAAATAATGAAGCAAATGAAAATAAAAAATTGTTTTAAATCGGCAAACACGCGAAATTTTATTCTAATTCGATTTCTATTTCAATTCGCAACTTTTTTGATCAAATTTTTATTAGATTTTAATTTTAGTGATTTATAAATAAATTTTACAAATCATTTTAAATACAAAGTCGCAAATAATATTATGTAAATCTGTGTGTTTTTGGTGGTAATTATGCAATATAGCGTCCGCCCGTTTGATTAACGCAGCACAAGTTTTCGTAACATTATTATGTTTTATTTGAAATTACAAGTACGCTCACAAAAAAAAAAAACCCGCTAAAATAGCGGAAAAAGCTACCAAAAATTAGATACAAATTACGTTTTAGAAAAAAACTGCTAAAATTAGCAGAACAGCAAAATAAAATTGTTAATTTTAAAAAATGTTAGTTAAATTCGAGCAAATTTTAGTTAATTGAAAATAGAAACTTACTCTGCTAAAATCAGCAACAACTTTTTCTAAATATTTGTAGCAAACAAAAACTGTAATATCAGGAAAATTTTTGTTATATTTTTCCTTAAATTTTATTGAATAAAAAAGCCAGTATATTGCTAAAATAAAATTTAAAAGTAAAACTACCCAGCCAGAAATTGCCAATGGTCTGAAAAATCAAACACTGGCAGAGCACTGTTTGCCAATGGTAAAACAAATAAAGTCCTGGCAAAGCACTGATTTACAACGCTCTGCCAATGTTAGTAAAAAGTGCTTTGCCAGTACTTAATTCACAAAATTTACAACAGTAAAAAATTAAAAGCACTGGCACAGCCCTAGCTAAGAACGCTAAACCAACGTTTGTACAAAGTGCTGTGCCAGTACTTGATTTACAAATTTACAACCGTAAAAATAAAAAAGCACTGGCACAGCACTGGCTTAGAACGCTCTCCCAACATTGTCAAAAAGTGCATTGCCAATACTTATTTACAAAATTTACAACTGTTAACATAATAAAAACAGTGGCACAGCGCTTGTTCACAACGCTTTCCCAACGCTGGTCAAAAGTATAGTTTTTGTACTAAAATTTTTCTTAAGACATTTATTTTCAAATTTCTTCCTTTGGTAAAATTGTAGTAAAAAAGTCGTACTTGGTGCTAACTTATCACAAAAATAATTTGATAAAGAAAATATTCAGTTATTTTGTAATTAACTTCGCTGAAACCTATTGTTATTTATGTTTAAATTACCAAAATCATTCAATAAGAAATAATACAAGTCTTTACTTAAGTGAATTACAAAGTAAGACTATACAGTTCAAAAATAAATCTCGTTTTTCATATATAATATTCTTAATTTAATTAAAAATTTTAATTTCAAACGGATAATGAATTGAGTTATAAATTTTCTAATTTCAAATATATAAAATCAATTTTTTTTTTCGAAAATTTTACAATTTTTAATTTAAAAATTTGAATTTACCCAATTTTTAAAGAAAATCTTTTTTTTATAAATTAAATTTTCTCTATGAAAAACTATAAGTTCACAGTCAGAATACAAAGGATTCTTTTAATTGAATTTTATTTTAATTTATTTTGCAGAAATTTAATTTGTATGTTTATTTTTTTTACATAATTTTATTATTTTAAATAATAAATCAAAATTTTATAAAAAAATTATAAATAAGTACACTGTTTTTTTTATTAATTTATTATTTACTTTATTAGTTGTTTTACCAATGCTTTGCCAACGTTTTAAAATTATGATTTTGGTACTGGCGAAGTACTCATTGCCAGTGCTTTGCCAACGTTTTAAGAAAGAAAAGGCCAAGCCCTGCCCGGTGTTATCATTTTGGGGTTGGCAAAGCACTTATTTTATCATTAAAAAAGCACTTTATTGGTTGTTCTACCAATGCTTTGCCAACGTTTTAAAATTATGATTTTGGTACAGGCGAAGCACTCATTGCCAGTGCTTTGCCAACGTTTTAAAAAGGAACGGCCAAGCCCTTCCCGGTGTTATCATTTTGGGGTTGGCAAAGCACTTTAATCTTCAGAAATCCAACGCTCTGCCAACGCTCATACCACAGTTGAAAGCACTGGGCCAATGCTTTGCCGTTCGTATTTTTCTGGCTGGGTACTTTTAAATTTAAAAAAATTAAAACCAAAAGTTTATTTTTCGATCTTTTATCATAAATTATGATGTGTTCAAGATTATTCAAGTTCAAGATCATTTGTTTTTTGTTAAACAAAAAACCGTGCAATGTTTATTTTTTAATTAAAATAGTTTTCTATCCGCTAATTTAAAGCAGACTTAATCTGCTGACAGATCCTTACAAGTTTCATTTCGAGTCACCGAAAATCTTCAGAGAACCAATGTAAAAGGGGTAGAAGATTATTTCCCAAATTTTGAATTAAAAAGATTAACGCTTTACGCGCACATGGTTATGGTCCACTTGCGCTTACCTTAACCGTGGGAAATGCTGACATTGCAATAACCCATTAATTGTAGTTAAGGTAGTTCATAAGAAAATATCTTTAATAAAGTCAGTCAGTAAGTCAAACGAAAACTATGTCCTTACTTTTCTAAATTAAATCGGTTTGTTGAACATTTTTAAAAACTGTCAATTAAAAATTAATTGAATCAATTAACTATTTGCTCAAATTCGGAACTTGCTTGACATTTTTTTAATATCATCGCTCAAAAGCAAACATTAACACATTGTTGTTGTTTTTTATAATATTTATGTAGGTGTTTTCAATTAATGTTTATGTGTAGTGGTATTAGTAATAAATATGTTAAATTCATTTCAATTAGATTAGATATTAATTCTTATTAGGTTTATTACTAAATTAATTTAAATAATTTAGTTTCATTTTAAATCTGAATATTTATTTATTCTAAAACATTATCATAAAATTGATAATGTTATTTTTAAAGTTTAATTTCGTTTAATAAAAATTTTTTTAAACAGAAAAAAAAATGCAAAAAATAAATTTAAAATTATTTCAAACAGAAAAAAATTACTCTAATTTTGATAAAAGAGCTAATTTCTGCAAAGAAAACTCCAGAAAATATATGCCATAGCCAAAATCAAATCAAATCCAAAAAAAGTTTGCCATAACCCCTACGCTTCAATAGAAAGAAAAAAATAATTTCTGTGTGAATTTGTTTACATAAGTATAAATAAATCTGCTAACTAAGTGAGAATTTCATGCCGGTTTAAAGTCAATGTTATAAAATTCAAGCTATATAAAAAACATTTGCTATGGCAACAACAATTTTTTATTTTGGTTTTTGGGAAGGTATACGATATTGATCACCTTTTAATCAAATGAATTATAATGCAATTGAAAAATAATTCAATTAAAGAACTATCAATTTCTAACTGAATTAGCTATTTTCGTTGTTGGCAGAATTTCAGCAAATAAAGTTATTGAATCGGTAGTTTTCTTGATTGAAATGGGTTTTTATTTTTTTGTGTGTAAGCTGATGTATTTGAATTTGGCACATTTCACTTAGTTTTTTTTTTTTATATAGACCAAATACCACAAGTAGGGCCACATTAGGATACATTCCCTTAATTATTAAAAAAAAAAAAATCTTGAAAAAATAGCAATAATGATTTGTACATTTTATTACTTATACGCTGTATGATGTTGGAAAAAATTAAAAAATACAAAAAAAAAACATTAAAACTCTCTTAAAACTAATTACACAATGACAAAGCCAGAAAAACATGAATTTCATTCACTTAAATGGTAAAACAAAAATAAAAAAAAAATTGGGTCAGTCGAGCATCATTTTACTTACCTGGTACACATAACAATTATGCTGGCTGGCATGTTAAATATAACAGCAATAAAAAATGTAAGTGAATTTGCTCCAAAAAGCAACCAAACTTGGTCTGTAAGTTTTAATAAAAAAAAATATAATAAAATATCGGGTTCAATAACTACTACACAATGACTTCTTTTATTTTTACTCTAGACGCATTCCATATAAAACCATCAAAAAAATATAAAATTTTCGACCTCTACCCCATTCAATTTTAACCAAACTTGATATGGAAGGTAAGTGTCATAGAAATCTGTCATCGTACAAGTTTTGGGTTGTTAGATCTAAGGGTTGGGGAAATAACGCATTTTGAAATATGACAAAAAATCGAAAATTTAACAAAAAGTACACACAGAGAAAAATTTAGCTATTTGCCAAATGAAATTTGGTTACTACGACTCAAATTAGGTTATTACACTCATAATAATCTATAGGTAAAATACACGAAAACCGTTGTTCATTTTACGAAAGTTTTGGTTATTTTGACATTACGAAAAAATTTGTAGAATATACAAATCACATTTCGTAAAGTTTTGTAAAAACTTTTTTAAATAAAAATGTGGTGCATACCTTACGGGTTTATTTTAAAATTAAAAAAAAAAAATGTAATGGTGCCACACCAGAATCGAACTCACGATTTCAGTGACGTCCTGCTGTGTTGAAGTAGACCCCTCTACCATTTGCACCAAAGTAGCTGATGGAATACAACAAACTAAAAAGGAACTTAAGTCGAAAATATTATGAAATTTTTATGAAAACTAGAAAAATATGCTACAAATATTTAATAAAAAAGGTAAAATGGCCATTAAATATTTTTATTATGTTTATTGAACTAAATAAAATAATATAATTTTTTTATAAATATATCAAATAATATATTAAAAAACAAAATAAAGGAAAAAACCCCTGATAGTTTGGTTAGTTTTGCGAGGATACAAAATTTTCAGATCTGACCGTAAGACACATGCAGGTAGTGTCGCGATTTTTGTTAAAGATAGTATAAAATGCAAATTTAAATGTAAGAACAAGTCTCGAGATATCAATACAAATGTGTTGAACCAAAATGATAATGTGCAGTTTGACAGAGATAAAATTGAATATTTGTTTGTTGAAATTGCTTCAAACGATAAAAAGTTACTTGTGGGATGTGTCTACAGACCGAATCGCTATATTCCAGTTGATTCCTTTATGGATGAATTAGCGGAGTTAACTATTGGTTACTCAGATTTAATCATTGCCGGGGACTTTAACTCAAACCTTTTAACTGAATCTATGCTTGTTGACAATATGCTGGCAGTTGGTCTTGTTCCCATAAACCGTCGTATGCCTACACACTATACAACCACAACAAACACACTACTTGATCTCTTCTTTGTAAATAATGACTTAAAAGTTCAATTATATGATCAACTCTCTGCACCATGTTTTTCGAAGCATGACTTGATTTTTGCTTCATATGATTTTCAGCTACATCATGAAGTCCAATCATTCACTTATCGTGATTTCAGAAATGTGAACTACCAAATTTTAGAAGAAAATTATTCCCTCATAGATTGGAGTTCAATGTACAATATGTTGTCTACTGATGAACAATTGTCCTTTTTGAATAATAATATATTAAACTTGTTTAACTCAGCTGTGCCTCTAAAGACAAAAGTAATAAAGGAAAACATGAGGCCATGGTTTTCATCAGCCATTAAGTCTTTAATAGATCAGAGGGATTTAGCATACTCGCGATGGAAAAGATTTATGATTCCACTGCTAAAGAATGAATATTGTGAGTTAAGAAAACAGGTAAATCGTGCAATCAGAAATGCTAAATCTGCTCACTATACGAAGCGATTTAGAAATGCAATTGATAGTAAGAAAACTTGGCAAACTATTCGGGATATTGGAATTGGGAAGACAATGAATTCTACCAATAGTGATATAACTGCGGACGAACTAAATATTTCTTTTACCAACATACCCACGAGTAGTAATAACCCCCCGGTAAATAACCTCATCAATCGCAATAGCTATGCATATCAAAATCTTGACAGCCAGTTTGAATTTCGCTGTGTAAACGAATTTGAAGTCCTCAAAGCGATATCATCGGTTAAGTCAAACTCTATTGGATATGACAATATTGACCCAAGATTCATCAAAATTCTTCTTTCCGCGTTTGCTGCCGTTTATAACAATATTCTTTAACAAAATATTTACTTCCAGTGTATTTCCTATGCAATGGAAACATGCAAAAGTAATACCTGTTCCCAAATCAAATTCAGAGTTCAGACCCATCGCAATTATTCCGTACCTTTCTAAAATTATGGAAAAACTTATGCATCTGCAGATAAATGAAAATCTGAACAATTCAAATTTGCTAACTGCTTGTCAATCAGGGTTTCGCTCAAAACACAGTTGTGTAACAGCACTAATTAATGTCAGTGAGGATATTCGGTCTGAAATGGATGTTGGTAAAATAAATATACTAGTTCTGCTTGATCATTCGAAAGCCTTCGACACAGTTGATCATGACATACTCACTATGAAACTGAGAAGGCTGTTTAATTTCTCAAACACATCAACACGATTAATCGAGTCTTATTTGTCTGGTCGCTCACAGTCGGTTTTTTTTGAACAATATTTATTCACCTGCAATTACCCGTCAACAAGGGAGTTCCACAGGGTTCTATTCTAGGCCCACTGCTATTTTCATTATATGTGAATGACCTACCGCAACATGTTAAGCATTCTAAAATACACCTATATGCTGATGATGTGCAACTCTATATAAGTAGTTCAATACAGACTATCGGTGAAAACGTTTAGAAAACTAAATGATGATTTTAAAGAATATTTATCTTTGGGCAACATCAAATAACTTATGCCTTAATCCGAGAAAATCTAAATGCATAGTTATACATAAAAAAACCACGAAGATAAACACCAATTTTGATGTTATCTTAAACAACCAGCGGATTGAAATTGTCTCATCTGCTAAAAACTTAGGTATTATTTTAATAATAACCTAAGTTGGTCTAACCATGTTACCAGTATTGTTGGTAAATTATATTATATGTTGCGAACACTGTGGCAAACTCAATTTTACACTCCTATAAATATACGTATGCTCATCGCCAAGGTCTACTTAATGCCCTGCCTATTATATGGCTGCGAAGTTTTTGCAAATTGTGATGCAAATAGTATGGATAAGTTAAGAAAATTTTTAATAATGTGATAAGATACGTTTTTGGCCTACGAAAAAATAGTAGAGTATCAACTTATTCCGGAAAATTGTATGGTATGTCTCTTCAAGACCTTTTGAACATCAAGGTACTTACTTTACTGCACAAGATAATATACCTGAAGGAGCCATCATATCTTCATAACCGCTTAACCTTCTCGAGGTCTGTGAGGGGTAAAAAGATTACAACTTTTAGACATCGCAGTGAGGCATCAAAAACACATTTTTTTCTCCATTCTGTCCATCTTTGGAACTACCTTCCGAATAATTTCCAAACAAACAACAACACAATTAACTTCAAAAAAGATATTACAAGACATTTTTCTCGATAACAATAATTTGCTTATATAAAAAAAGTTCAAACACAATTTTTTCTATTTTATATACTACGTCAATTTTATATCTTATTTAATTTAATTTAATTTATTTAGTTAATTTTTTGCTGTGCCACAATTATTTTATTTTAATTTTTATATTGTTACTTTTTAAGAGCTTTTGAATATGGCTGATTTACATGATTTTTATGTGCTGATTATTGTTATTATATAATTTATTATTATTATTTTTATTTTTAATTAAATGTTTTTTTTTTACAATTTATGTAATTAACTTTTTAATTCCCATACTGTAATCATAAGATGTAAATCTTGTTGTATGGGATAGTCAAATAAATAAAATCAAATCAAATCAAATCAAAAAATAATAAAATAATAATAATAAAAAACTTAAATAACAATTTCAAACTAATTGCATTTTATTATTAAATATTTTATCTTTTTAAATATTTGTTTTATTGAATTTCATACTAAATCCGGCAAATAAAGTGGAAGTAGTGTTTTCGGGTCCTCTTTAACTTGTTTTAGGATCCTCTTTATTAAACAAAATACAAAATATCCATTTATATCAAAACACAAAAATAGTAATAATGAAATAAAAAAATAAAACATAGAAATTTAAAAAACATTAATAAACAAAAAAAAATATAAAAACTAAAAAAAAAAAATGTCCTGGCCAGGAGTTGAACTCGCAACCTTCTGATTGCAAATTTGACCTCTAACCACATCAACACAACCACATCAAATGTAATATTTGTAACATTACAAATTTTTGTACAATGTACTAAAAAAATATTACGAAATCAAGTTTGTATTTTTTACGAAATTTGTAAATTTATATAATTTGTTTAATACAAAAGTTTTGTAATATAAACAAAATGTTTGTACATTCTACGAAAAAAAATTTACGAAAAATATATTTGTGTTTTTAAGCATGGATTATTATGAGTGTACGGATTTCAGTCGGTTAAGGGGCCCATACACGACACCAGCATGCATGCGCAAGTGATTGTGCACGCCGATTGACCGTGTGTGGGGTTGTGGTGCGATTGCACATGTCGATTGAGCAAAATCAAAAACAGTTTGATATTTTTATTATTGTACCAGCATGCATGCATCGTGTGTGGTGAAATTAGCTCAATTTTTAAAAGTTTTCAAGCAGTAAACAAGACCATGAATGCAAAATAAAAATTATTTTGGGGAGAATTCCTCGATTTATACAAGTCAATGCCGTGTTTATGGAAAATTAAAAGTTCAGAATATTGCAATCGTGATTTAAAAACCCAATGTTAAAGTGTTTGAGAAATTAAAAGAATTTGATCCAGATGCCAACAGAGACAAAGTATTATCCATGACTACCTTTTCTACACACTTTTTTTTTTTTTTTTTTTTTTTTTTTTAAGAGAATCAACACTCAGGAAATACTTCCTATATTTAGTGTGTTGCTTTCTTTGGAAAGGGATAGTAAAGAGATGAAAGGTGGGGAAAGATGAAGGGCTTCACTGGCAACACTGTAATTGCGCGAGATGATAAGTCTTAGAACAGTTGTTGCTCGCCACCTGATGGAGAGTTGGCGAACTTATTGAAGCTTTTTGGTTCATAGCCCTGATTCATTATTTTACTTCGGTGGGGTTAATTGCTATGGGAACACCGAAGGTGGACGTATGAGCGATAGAAAAAACTCATACATATTAATTTGATGTTGCCGGCACCGGCGATCGAACCCGGGACCTTCTGTGTAAAAGTCCAACGCGCTAACCATTGCACCACAACGCATTCATGCTGGTGTCGTGTATTGGCCCCTTTAGTACAACTTAAAATTAATTTTTTCCACCAAAGTTTGGTTAATACAACTGAATTTTAGTTTCAACACCCAACATATTCAGAAATCTAATGTAAATATCGTTGTAATAACTGAATTTAAAAGTTGTTACCATTAAAATACACTTTTTAATTCGGTTGGCACATTTTTCATTGTGTATAGTCGTACTTAATCGTCCATATCTTTTCACCTACGTCCATATCTAGAAACCTACGTGATTCATTGATACCTCCATTTTAAAGCCACCTTTTTCGTGCCTTAAATAAAATAAACAAAATTTTTTGAAGGTAAAATTAAATTTTTTTTTTAAATCCGCGGTTTAAAAAGCTGTATTTAAAAAAAAAATGGTTTTTTTGAAATTTAAAATAAAATATATGTCAATTGTTTTACTTTTAAATTTAAAAGAATTAAAACAAAAAGTTTCTTTTATCATAAATTATGATGTGATCAAGATTATTCAAGTTCAAGATCATTTGTTTTTTGTTAAACAAAAAAGCGTACAATGTTTATTTATTAATCAAAAAAGTTTTCTGTCCGCTAACTTAAAGCAGACTTTATCTACTGACAGGTCCTTACATGTTTCATTTCGCGTCACCGAAAATCATCAGAGAACCAATGTAGAAGGGGTAGAATATTTTTACCCAAATTTTGAAAGAAAGATCCTTCAGAAAACAAATGAACTTGAATAATCTTGCTCACAATATATGTTAATTTTTAATTTGTTCCACTGTGCCGCTGCCAAATTAATATGTGGCTCTCTTACGGGATTGAAAGTAATTGAAAGTAAAAATCCAAAAAGGTTATTTACTACCTTTTTTGGATTTAGTAGAAAATAAAATTTACATAAAAAAAAAATTTATTGAAAAAATTAAAATAAAAGTTTTGCAAAAGTACCAGTAAAATAGTAAAATCCAAATAACTGGTTGCAGAACAGCTTATACTGTATTATAACGTGTTCTAATTTCTGTTCTTCAACTGGTTCTTTTATATGGAGTTTGTCTTATTTGCAATAAATTCTTTACCTCCAAACAAGAACAGGTTGCTTTAGAACCAGTTATAGAACTGGTTCTGGGAGAGTGACACCTTACATTTACTTACTTACCATACCAGGAACCTGTTCTAGAACCGGTTTCATGTAACCGGTTGTAAAAGAAGTTGTTCTAGAACAGGTTCAGAGTTAATCTGTTCCAAAAAATTTAGCTGGGTAGTTGCACAAAATTGTCCATATCTTTTTGCGGTTTAAGCTACAAGAGTCGTTGATACCTCATAATTTTAAAGGTACTTAAATCTTGGTTTTACGGGTTTATAAAAATAATTCACTTTTTGACGGTAAAATAAATATTTTTCAAAATCCGTGCTTCAAATCGCTGTATTTAAAAAAAAACTGTTTTTCTAAGATTTAAAAAAAAATTTATGTTAATTATAAAATATTCTTATATACACTTCTGCCTTAAAAATTTGTTGTTGTTTGGGTTGTAATACAGTTTCTTTATTTATAATGTAAATGTCAGTCAATTGTAGAACAAATTTAATTTTTTACTAACCTTCTAGTTCATTTAAAAAAACAAACCACATCAAATGACTGTTTTATGAATTTAAATTTATTTTTTACAGTCGTTTTTTATTATTTAAAAAAGTAAATGTTTGTTTATGTTTTACTAACATATGGGCAATGCCAGTGCTCAGAACTTTTTATTTGTTTTCAATAATAAAGGTTAAATATCTATACTTTATAAATGTAAAAGCATTTTCAATTTTTCTCATTTTCCGAAATAGGTTCTTCGCCTGAACTGGCTGAGCTGTGGCAGAATGTTCCAAATTTTAAAGGGATTAAAAGCCTGCATTGGTTTTCTTATTTCGACAGCGAAAGCATTGAAGTTGCTCGGACCTCTTATTCATTAAAATCTATAATTTAAATTAACTAAGAAAATTCACATTTATTAACTAATATATCCTAAAGTACCTAACTGAGAATATGAAACGTTCGTTATAATTATTATTTAAAAAATAAAAATTATGTTTTTTCGACCTATAATTCCGTTATGAAAATGAATTTTAAAGGGATTAAAAGCTTTATATACTTGTTCTGATGATGGGGACCTATAAAATCCCCGAAATGGAACCATCAACAAATTCTTGAAGGTCGTCAATTAATAAATTGAAAACAAAAAACTCTATAGATTATTTGTTAGGACAATATCCTAATAAAGAAATATAGAGTATGGCCTTGAACTTGAATAAATTCATTTTGAGGATATGAAACTTTATTTCGATATCATATTTGTTATTAATATTACATTTACTTGAAGTAAACTTTATGTTATGGTTTCTTTAGATTTTTAAATTAAAGTAGAATCATTATTATTACCAAATTTAGTGTTTTTTGGTCTCTTGGAAAAAATTGTCGCTTTCATGCTGTCGCGTCCGTATTTGTACTTTACCCAATTTAAAAAATGAAAAGAAAATTTTAATATTTCATAAATTTACACATAAAATTTATTCTTTCACCTTACTTTCCACATTCTCAAAAAAATTTTTTTTTACAAATTTCTCTGACTTATGTATGTGCCTATAAGTGCATGAAAATAACTTCTATATTTGTCGCGTCCATTTCTTGCTAACATTTGCTTATGTATATTTTTTACTACATTATTGATTCTGCCCAATGTTTATCCTCAAATTTAGTCCTCTTTCTTGCTTCAATACACTGAGGATATATACCGCATCTTTATATTCCTTTATTGTTTTTAGTTCAACTAAAAATGTGCGAATGTCGCGTCCGTCGCCCAGGAATTGCCCATATGTGGTTTATTTTTACTACAATTGTTAGTAATTTTTTGAACATTAAAAACAAATGCCAACTGTTAGTTGAATTTAATAAAATGTCCTTTCTTCAAGTGAAATTTCGTTTGTTTTTGACTACAATTAGTGTACCGTTACCAAATCCTGCATATTTCTGAGTTATCGACTTTTTAGTTAAATTTTTTCTTATTTTTATTCATAACTCATAAGATCTCCACATAAGGATTTAATCACGGTGTAGTGAAGTAGTTTAACCAGTTTTTTGAAATATAGCTTTTTAAGCCTCGGTTTTTGAAAACAACATTTTGAAGTGCCGAAGTGAATAATTTGTGTGCACTAATAAAACCAGAATTTAAGTAGTTTTAAAATTATGTATCAATGACTCCCATAGCTTAAGCCGTTTAAAAGATATGTACTATTATATACGACTACATTTTTAAAATTTTCGAATATTTGTCATATTTTGAAACGCAATATTTCAAGATCCGCTGTGATTAGCTGTCCTGCATTTAGACGATGTTATAGTTATATGATGTACATCTTCCACACCAAGTTTGGTTGAAATCAGAAGGGTTGTAGGAAATCCAGTGGTTGATTTTATATGTTTTTAGTGTCTATTTTCTGAAATGTTCATGTCTTACCATAAAAGTGAAATATATTTATGCACGATGTGCAGCATCTTGATTGCAGCATAATTGAAGAGTCAGTTACAGTCTCTAGCTAAATATCTTACCAAACTACGTAACAAGTGTAACAATTGCACTATGGGTCAGTTTTATTGAAAACTACTAAACTTAAGTAGATGATTGGAAAGAATGAAGCAAAATATTCGTAATATAATACAAGAAAAATTTTAAAATTACTAAAATTTTTGTTAAATTAACGAACATTTTCTTAACCTCAATCTTTCTAAATTAAATTTGTCAAATGCATATTAATTAAAAATTAATTGCTACTGTCTATATGACGTTAAAGTAACACTGCACTGGAATACATTACAAAATTTGCCCTGTGGCGATGTCGCAACATAAACGCAAAGTTGTCTACCCTGAACGTGGAAACCATACGTCAATCTGGTAACGTTGTGAAATAGAAACGGAAGAGATTAGAAAATAAGCTAAATAAATCTGAAATATAGAATGTTTGTACTTGTCAGCTGCATTTCATTCGAGGCCATACTTGGGTGTGATCGTTAAGCGATCATGACTTTATATTGTTATGCTTGTAATGTAAGAAGAAACATAGGTTCGATTCTTACGGTCGGCAGGTTGTTGAAAAAGTTATCACATAGAGACAATTAGACACAAATAATAATACAATTTAAATGAAAAATCACTGATGACGCCTGTTCGTTAAAAAGGCAGAAACTAGTCTGATTTGAAAATTAATAGTGTTTATAATTTATAGAGAAAACCTTTTATTCTTCTTTTAGGTTAGGTTAGGTTAGGAAGGGTTATGTACCCAAGGGCACAACTCCACTCGGAGACCAATACGGTCCATTGTGAATCCCTTCAGAGAAAAACAGTAAGAAATAATAGAAATAGGCAGAAAGATAGATTGAAAGATAGATATAAAGAAAGATAGAAAGATAGAAACAATATATACTCCCCAGAAACCAGCTCCTATCGTCCCCTTGCTAGAAACAGCCGTCCTATCTCCCTGACGAATCTCAGCAAATCTACTGGATTGCATCCAGCGACACACCCAAGTTCGTCGTGAAAACTATCTCCTAGCCCTGCAACCTAAGACAGTGGCACATTATATGCTCAACTGTCTCCAGTTCCTCAACGTCCTCGCACAACCTGCAAAAATCCGGTATGTCCCTGTCCCATCTGTTTGTGAAAGCCCTGACAGAACAATGACCGGTCAGGAACCCCGTAAGGGTCCTGAGACCCTCCCTGTCCAGTCGCAAAAGAACCTTGGTTGCCCCTGCACCCAATGAGGGCCATAACGCCCTAGACACCGTGCAATCAATTCTGTCCCTCCATGATTGGTTAACGCTTTCGCGGAATTCCTTCCATATAACCTCAAAGTAGTAACATAGTGGGTGCTTTACCCCCCGTGCCTTACTGCCAAGTCCAGATTCGAACCCTCCCTCGCAAGTTCGTCCGCCAACTCATTGCCATCCACCTTGCAGTGTCCGGGTACCCAACACAGCCTCACTGTGAATGCCTCCATGAGCTCCCTCAGAGCACACCTACATCGTACGACCAGGCGCGAGCGCACCGTGTAGTTTGTCAGTGCTTTGAGCGCTGCCTAACTGTCGACATAGATTGTCACCCTAGAACTATTATACTTCTTTTTAACCTCAATTAAATTATTTTTCTTTTTAACCTCAACCTTTCTAATTATTTTCAAATTATAACAAAAAATAAAGCAAATCAAACATATTAGCTAGGTTGAAACTAGTACTTCGATCTAGCTAAAGATCTCATCAGAACCCAAAGTTTTAGATAAGCTAAAGCCTCCATAATAGGCAGAGCTTTAACAGGAAACCTATTAATCATCAATTTTGCTTCATTCTTGTCTTCGTAATCACACACGTGGTTAGGTCCTTTTCTTTTATGAAACTTTTCTATAACTCAATATTCAATATATTCAATATATCGACGACTATTGATCCTCTAGTTTCTATCTTACTTACTTTTTTTGATAATTGACAGAAAAAATCGAAAGATTTAAAAAAATTTGATCTGAAAAAAATTATATAGTAAATATTTAGTAAACAAATTTTCTGATTCACAACCATAGTAACATGGTTATCGCAATTATAAATCCAAAAATGCATGAATCTCTTCGAATATGGTTCCCTCAACCATGTTTTTTATTTGCGCTCATTCATGTTGTTTCGCTGCCTTAGAATATGAACAAATTTACACATTTTTTTTTAGTACAACTAATAAATTTCTAACCCACTGTGCACACTCTTCTTGTCCAACTTTGAATTACCTGTTCCTGTTTACGTACGTGTTTTAATATTGTGAAATTTTTTTTAGAGGTTTGGAAGAGTTTAAAGTAAAAGTTATGTGTTATTCGCATATTTATGATTAAGTAATACTTATGGATCAAATGTGGATGCTTCAATTCAAAATATGTGGATATTGGTATGTGGTGCTATGATACACAATCTACCAAACAACCAACCCAGCCAACCCAACTAGACTTGCTCCAGCTAAAGAGGTTTGGTTTCTGGTGCTACTACCAATCCGCCAGCTGCAGGTGGTGGTGGTTACTGTAACTTTTAGTCGTTGTCATAGTTAATAGTTATTTAGTTACTGGCTCCAAAGTGTACTTTAACAGGATTTTTGATGTTTGTTTTTTATTTGTAAAAATTTTTTTTTGAGTGGAGAAAATATAGTTTTCTTTTACTGCCGCATCTTAGGATTTGATTATTATGTAATTTTTCTGTTAATGTCTACACTTTATGTACCTTAGAGTGGCGTTTTTGTTTTATTGTTCAGATTATTTTCGTATTAGGTTTAAAAGTTGTTTGGTGCGAGTTTGAAAAAAAAAACGGATAGCTTTAACCCGTGGCGCCCCGCTACCATAGTTTTAGATTTTTGGAAATTTTTTCTCAACTTGCTTTAATAAAAATATGTTTTGCGGCATATAATTTTTTTTTTAATTTTGGTATGCTGAACACGAAATTTTTGAAATTTTTTAATATCGGACTAACGAATTTCGGGATATTACGATTTGATTTTCACAAAAAATTAACGGGTAAAAATAATTATATCTAGTTATATATAATATGATTAAGTCATATATGACTCTGAATAAAGTCACATTACGGCTAATAAGCCCTATGCTCCATTGAGGAGTGAAGAAGGACAAAGAAGAAGACGGCTAATATCATTATATACAAATACATCTGATAATTTTTATTGAGAGAATTTTTTATACGGTACTTGATATTATTATATGTCTCCAAATCTTACTTCATATATAACTACACAATCCATAAAATAATAATCTAAATATATGTAGTGATCGATATGATTATATATGGTCCCATGCTAAGTCTTATTAAACTATATATGACGCAATACTGAAAATATTTTTCCTATACTTTTATATATAGCTCATTTACTGCAAGACTGACATAACTCAAAAAAAACGATTTTGTAGAAAAAGAGTGTAAAGTTTTCAATCCATATCTGCCTCGCTCAACCCTTTCTCTATTTATTTATGCACGTTTTTTATAAAAAGGGGGTTTAAGAGTATTTTCTATTAGTCAGAGTTGTGTGCGAATTCGCTAATTATCGAGAGACCCATGGGTAGCACAGATTCTCTATGAAGTATACACACTTAGCACCCACTTTAAAGAAAAAAAAAATAAAATATACTATCCTCTATCTCGAAAAGTATACATGATATTAAAATGAATGTTTTACACAATACAAAGAATGATCTAACTAATAAATCTGCACCATTAACTGCATAACGCATTTTTGACTTATATTAGTCTTGAAGTAAATGAGCAATAATATTATATATAATAATCGCATACATATTTTGGTAAAGTTCAATATCAAATTAAGTTATGTGCAAGTTAAGATTTCATTATATATGGCTACACATATAACCGTATTAATTTTATACCGAAATCATTTGCAAGTGATTTACTTGGCTCTGTGCAATAACTCCCAGGTGAAAAAAAGTCCAAAAAAAAAAATAATGAAATAAGTCCCAAAAATTTTTCATACAAATTTGGGAGTAATTTCAAATGAAATAATACCCAGTTCTTTTACCGTTATTTCATTTTTTTAGAAGTTTTTTCATTTTTGTTATTAGTTGTTATTCATAATGCAGTAATTCCGAAATGAAATAAGAACTGAGGCGTGGGACTTATTTCATTTTATTTTCTTGTTCGGTGTTATTTCATTTGCTGTGGAAGTTATTTCATTTTCAAAAATTTATTATTTTTTTAATATTATTAATATTCTAAACGGTTCTAATTAAGGGATTTCAAAATATTTTGATGATCTTCTTAAATTGACCTAACTTAATCTGTTCTTTAACAAATTTTGAAGGCGTAACGTTATATTCCCCAAAGTCATATTGCCCAAGAAAAAAACGACATAGCGCACAAAAAAATTATATGTAAATTGTTGTTGTAAAAATTTTCTTGTTTTTGGCAATACGACATTGATTTTTACGAAATAACATTTTTGTTGGGCGCTATGACGGTTTTTTGTTTGGCCAAAATAAATTTGGGCGCTATGACGGTAAAAAAAGAAGTTATTGCCCAAAATCATAATTTTTTTATTTTTTTTTAAATGTCATGAGACCTTAAATGTCCAGACTGATTCATGAAATCAAACAAAAGAGTTTTAAGGAACCTTAAAAAAAATTGCTTCAATTTTATTTTTTTGTGTCGCACGCGGAAAAAACTTTATTTCGCGTAGCCGCCTGCCGCGTTCTATGGAGGAAAAAACCTAAGAGCGATGCCGAAGTCCGCCACACAAATCCAATGTCGAATCCGTTGAAATCTTATTTTTAAGACAATAAGTAATATAATTTGACCAATCATAGCTTTGTCATTTAAACAGATAATTGATTGCTTTTTATCTTAAATAAAGGAGTAGAGCATTGGCCTGTTTATTTAACGTTTTAACACTAATATATACGTAAAATTTTTAATAAAATAGACTTTTAAAAAAATAATCATTAAATATAAGATTTTAACGGATTCGACATCTGATTTGAAAAACAAGTTCTTCTATGTGGCGGCCTTCGGCCACTATTGGGGTTTTTTTTCCTCCGTAGAACGCGGCAGGCGGCTTCGCGAAATAAAGTTTTTTCTGCATGCGACACAAAGACATTATGTCTTATGACATTTAAAAAAAAAATAAATTATGATTTTGGGCAATAACTTCCTTTTTTACCGTCATAGCGCCCAAAAAAAAAGTTTTTTTAAAATAAAATTCCATAGCACATAGCATTTGGGCAATATGTCACTTTGGTTTTTGGGCAATACGACTTTGGGAATATAACGGTACGCCCTTACTTCATTGTGTACCATGGACTATTTTGGGAGTTATTTAATTTGTATTCTTTTAAATTATTTCATGATGAAATAACAACCAAAACGGAGGATTTGTTTAATTTTTGTTTTGGAAATTATTTAATTTTTTAGAATTTATTTCACTTTTTCGAGACGGAGGATCTGATTTCATTTTTGTAGAATTATTTCATTGGGAGCTTTTGCACTGGGACTTTTTTGCACGTGGGACTTATTGCATAGAGCCGATTTATTTTATATAATTTCAAATACAAAATGGGTACATTTTATAAGACAATGACACTTAATTATATATTTTGAAACACAAAAATTTTTTTTTTTTTCTTTTAAGTTTTTATTCATAAAAAAGGGTTATTACAATAGATTGTGCCTCAGCGTCACGTGGACATTATTGAGGCAAGTTGGCAAAAATTACAAAATTAATGTTTAAACTTAACAAGAAAAAAAAAGAGAGAAATAAATTAAAGTTATATGATGTAAAAATTACATAAAAAAGGTTATGATATATGTATTTCAAAATGTGACAAATTTTACAATAGAAGCATTTCTAGGTTTTCTAATAAATATTCTTTAATATTTTTTTTAAAAATTGAAATTCTTTCAGTGCATTTTAAAATTTCTGAATTTGATTATATTTCCAAATACCTACGTGGTCCACTCTCTGCTTCGTTGTTTTAAATCGACATCTTGCTACTCTCAGATTCAAAGCGTTTCTTGTATTAATACAGTTTAATTTCTGGCTAACGAAATAGTATGGTAACCAACGCTGTTGAGGGATTTAAAA
>CM037855.1:178381382-178494933 GCA_021234595.1 Delia radicum | reverse complement strand
TAAGGGATTTAAAAACATAAAGTAGAAGTTGCATTTTATACAATTATTTCGTTGTTTCATTTAATAAAAATGTATCTCTTTAAAATAGTTGATTTCTAGAAATTTGAATTTTAAACTTAAATACTTTTAAGCATAACTTCATGCAACCTGTTATTTGGATTTTACTGGGCCATTTCAATATTACAAATATTTTTTTTTTTGTACATTAAAATAAAATTAACAATTACGTTTAAAACGAAAATGTGATATCTCAAAAAAAAAATATAAACAAAATTTAAGTTATTGACAAATTTCAATCACACATTTTATGTTTTGAACCCGTTTTATGGTGGTAAAATATATGTAACTTAATATCTTTTAATTTAAATATATTTGGATTATTATGTATCTAACTGTATCTAATTATATCTAATTGTATCAATAATAATGTAGTTAGATGCAATTATATCGGGGGCGAAACTCCGATAGAATTGGATAGTGTTTTATTAAATTGTATCTATTTAAATATAATTTAATCCAAATTGATACAATTTAATAGAACCATTTTTCGGATCAAATAGTATCCTCTTTAAACTATTCCATCATATATAATTTTTTATAAATTTTTGTACTTGGGTTATTAGTTATTGGGTCATATTAAATAAAATATAATTATATAAGTGCCCTATGGGGAATGAGGAGTCAATTAACCTAAAAGTAACTGGTTAAAGAAGGGCTTATCACAGGATTGGTATATTTTAATACTGAAGTGGATTAAGCAGAGTCAATTGTCCTAAAATTACCAATAATGTGACTGGTAAAGAAAGGACATACCACTAAACCAGAATGCTTATTAACACGAAAAAGCCAGTTGGCCAGAACTTTAACCATTGGAAGCTGTTTAGTTTTCGTTTATTTTATACGACATGGCCCTTTTGCGACTGTCTTGTGGTATGCCCATCTTTGGTTAGTCCTGTGGCATGCCACTATGTGGTTTAAAGCAGGACAAATGACCCCCTCCTATGACAAGCCCATGTTAAGGTTGCCAGTTGTTTACATAGGGTAGGGTTTAGCAGAGGACCGGTCTCTGGCACGAAGGGACCGATCCTGTGGCACACGCAGGACCAGTCCCATTCCCCATAGGGTGCCTTCAATCATTGATGTACCGTCATTTGGATGCTTCAGCTGTAATATCTATTTTCGTTATTTGCTTTAGTTTACGAAATAAAGCCCTTTTAACATGATTTTTTCTTTAATTAAGTATACAAATTTCGCAGTTATTAGGGTCTATAACACTCCAGTTGATTTCAATGTGTTTCAGACCAAAATGCATAAAAATGCATAATTTATGGATGCACAATAACTTTTATGTATACAAGGAAAAAACTTCAAAAAATAATTAATGCCAAAAAATATTAAAATTTTTATTTATTTTTCATGGCGTTGGAGTTATTAGCAACTTCCATGATTGTGACGTGTTTGACCACATTTAACAACGAATCGTCTGTTTCTTTCAACGGCCCATCGTCGTCATCATCTTCCTTCCACGCACAGCTGCTATTTTCCTACATTAATGTTTTTAATATTTTTTTAAAACTTTGCAATTTATGATATTTATTTTTATTTTTTTGTTTAAAGTTTCGTTTATGACTTGTGGGCTTGTGGTTCAAGCGCGTAAACCCGACCAAAATGAGCAATTGCAGCATTTTGATGATGACTTTGTATGTTGTTGTTGTTGTTGTCGCTGTTGTTGTCTTCGTCATTATCATGGTAAAAACGCACCATCATCGTGAGTATCATTGTAATGATCATCATTATGATGATCATTTATCGTTATAGTCTTCTCTTGTAGAGTCAATTGTAATTTGTTTACGCGTGAAGGCCGTACGTGCAATTGCATGTGACGCAACAACCATGTATAAATGTTGCTGCTGGTGTTGTTTTCTTGTTATTGTTATTGATGTTGTTGTTGTTGTTGTTGTCTTTCATTATTCAATCCGAAACATTGTAGTTAACACCAACTGTAGGAAAAAAAAAAGTGGACAAAAAAACGGCCAAAACTCATTGATATATATCATCAATTAGGGTAATTTTGTTTTTGCGAAATATATTTTTGCAAACTATTTTTGCAAAATATCTTGGTGCAATATAAATTCCTACACATAGAAAAAAAAGTGCCAACTGAATTTAAAAGTATTTTGTAAGCTACAACCAAAAAGTTCAGTTAGTAAATCCATATTTAAATGCGATTTCTAAATATTTTGGTTGTTGCAAGTAAAATTCAATTGTATTATCTGAATTATGTTGTGAAAACCAATATTAAGTTGGAACAACCGTATTTTGTCGAAGTAACCGAAATTAAGTTGGCAAATGGCAACATTTTGCTCTGTGTGTAAATAAAAAATTATATATATATATATATATATATATATACACTGTAAAACATGTCAGTCGTGAACAAAGGCTGATAGAACGAATAGGAGCTTAATTTAAAACGTCTACAAGCAGAAACAACATAAAATTAAACGGCCCCCCCCCCCCCCCCCCCGTTTTGAAATCAAACTAACAAGGAATCTACACAGTGATGAATCCTCAGATTTGAATAAAACTTGGATATGTTGTAGAGTGCAAACAAAAATATAAGACACGATTTTTTTTTAGGTGAGCAATCTCAAGTTTATGGTTTAAAATGTGTACTCAGAAAAGTTCTGCAGTTACTACATGACAGTTATTTGTGTAGTAATGCGGTTGTAGTTATTTTAACTACCATCGGACTTGTTTTACTTATAAAAATTATTTTTTATGCATTCTAAACAACATACTTAAATTACTGCATTTCGGTAGCAGTTATTTATTTATTTATGCAGTTGTTTAGGCTTTTCAACAAAATATGTTGTCGATTTTTTGAGAAAATCAAAAAACATGCGTGCAACGATTTTCTTGTAAAGGAATATAAGAAGAACGTTTGTTTCTTATTGTTAGTCAAGAAAAGAAAACGGAAGATGACGCGTCGTAAGTGAAAAATTATCTGCTGTAATTTTTATTAACCCGATTAAAAAGAAATTTATATGGAGCTTTATGTAGTCATAACAATTTCTATGCGACGGTATATGAAATTTTATTAAATTTTATCCTAAATATGAGCCCATATAATTGTACACACAGAGAAATAAAGTGACAACCGAATTGAAAAGTGTGTTTTCATTAGGGTTTTTTCCCGGGATTTCCCGTCCCGGGAATTCCCGGGATTTCCCGCTGTTAAGATTTCCCGCTTTCCCGGGATTTTTTATGCGGGATCCCGGGAAATCGAAAAAAAAAAAAATTGGCAACTATATGTTTGTGTTGTTATTCATTTGGCTTTTCAATAAACATATTTTTAGCATTCTTTTTTCTAATCGTTTTTACATTTGATGATATTTTGTCACATAAATTGAAGTTTTAAGGTAATTTATTGAAATAAATATTCTAGTTTTTTTGTTTTAATAAAACAATTTCATTTGTTATAGATGGAAAACTCAATTGTATGGACGTACTTTAAGAAGAAGTCTTCTGAAAGTGCCGTATGCTCTTTATGTGCAAAGATAATCTCATGTAAGGGACGAAGCACCAGCGGATTATTGCGTCATTTGAAATCTTTACACAAGAGCGCATGGGATAAAGAAGTAGGTGAAGGTGAACACCAGGAAGAACTGCCTCTTAAAATAAGAAAAACGCAGCCTACATTAGATTCATTTCAAGATAAAAAAGATTTGTGTACTACTGTAGCAAAATTAGCGTCTTTAGATGGACTTTCCATTAGATCGATAACAAGAAGTGAGTACATACGTAAATCCATGAACCATGATGGGTTCAAACTACCAAAAGCAGAATGGGGAGTGCAACAGTTGATAATAAAAAAATTCATGGAAGTAAAGGATGAGTATGTAAATAAGATTAACTTAACATTAGCTGAGGGTGGTAGATTTTTGTTAACTATGGACGAATGGACAAGCCTGAAAAATAGGAGATACCTTAACATATGTTTGTTTGGTAATAAAGAAACGTTTTTCAATTTAGGCATGGTCTATATACCCGGTAGGTGTGGAGCGGTCGAAATAAAAACCTTAATGGAAACTCGTTTAAGGGAGTACAATATACAATTTGAAAATCATATAGTCTCCACCATTACAGATGGACCAAACGTGATGAAAAAGTTTGTGAAAGATAGCCCAGTTGATGGGATTTTTTGTCTCAATCATGCCATTCATTTGGCAGTCATTGACGTTTTTTATAAAAAAGAAATAATTTGTTCTAACAGTGAATCAGAATCTACAGATAACAGTGATGACTTCGAAAATGATTTTCAAGATTCTGCAAATGATGTAGTTGTAAACAGTAACTACAAAGAGGTACTATATCAGACACGCCGCATTATAAAAACATTTAAACAAAGTCCTACAAAAAACACTATTCTTCAAAAATACGTAGTTGAAGAACATAAGAAAGAAATTGCTCTTGAACTAGACATTGTAACTCGTTGGAATTCAATACTGCCAATGCTGGAAAAGTTTCTGCTTTTAAAAAATTCAATAAAAAGACCCTTATTGATTTGGAAATGGGTGATATATGGATTGAGGAAAATGTAGTTACATTAAACAATATGCTTCAAGTTTTGAAACCCATAAAGATGGCTGTTGAAAGATTGAGCAGCCGTGATGCAAACATATTAACTGCTGATGTCATAGTTAACGCTTTATGTCACGAAGTTCAATCGATTCCTTCTATTCTTGGCGAGAAAATGTTTAATGCTCTACACCAACGTATTGATGAAAGGAGAGACAAAAAATTATACACTTTGGTTAAATATTTAAAAGAACCTGGTTTCTTCATTAATAATCATCAAGCTTGTTTGTTTTCCTACGCTTCTAAGTACTCAGTAATTGCATATGCTGAAAATCTTTTTAATCGTATTTTTGTCAAACTTAATGATATTAAAGAGATTGAAAGTAATGAAGTTAAAGAATGTGGTGTCGTCAAAGAGAAAACATTTGAAGAAGTTTGAAATGCAGCTATTAATAACGTAAATCTATGTACCCAATCTTACTCCAAAAATACTTTAAAATTTTCCATAAAGCAAGAATTAAAATTTTTGGAAGGAAGTGGTCAAAAGACCCAAAATATTGAATTTTTGTTTAATGCACTTTTAACTATCCGTCCAACTTCGGTAGAAAGTGAACGGGTGTTTTCGGTAACAGGGCAATTTGTTAATAAAATTAGAAATAGGCTTTCTGACGAGTCTATAAACGCTTTAAGTGTTTTAAAGAATTATTTCTTAACCCAACAAAAATAGTTTGGAATTTTTATATATTTATTTTGTGTTAAGAATTTAATGTTTTTGTTTTTGATCTCATATCTCGAGTACCTTTGTATTATTTTTTATGTTTGTTTTAATAAACTGAATTGTTATGATGATGTTTACAATTTAACACTTTAAGGCACGAAGAATGTTGATGAAGGCCGTTGCGGGCTAGAAAGTTAACTCCATTCATGCAGGTGTCAAATAACTTTTTTCTAATTGTTTTTTCTGTTAATTAAAGTAAATTATCACAAATAAAATTACAATTTTTCTGTTAATATGAAAAAATTTTTCATGATCTTGAACCGAACTAACCAACAACTCACTGAATTGTTATGTTTATGTTTAACTTTACTTACAAATATGTTTATGTTTATCTTCAGAATAATCCTTTTTCGTGATAGAAAAATACTTAAATGAATTTTAAAAACTATAAGTTAAAAATCAAATTTTCTATTTCAGTACTTAATATAAAGTAACATAAATATGTATTTCTAAAAAATACCTTTTAAGTTAGCTTTTTAAGCTTTTTAATAAATTTTTTTACCAATGCCAAGCAAATTTAATTTTTATTATTTCTATGGAGCGGGATCCCGGGATCCCGGGAAATTTAAAAAAATTTCCCGCTTTCCCGGGAAATGAAAAAGTGCGGGAAAAAAAAAACTCTAGTTTTCATACTAAAGGGTACGCCAAATAACTTTTTTTTTTTTAAAATGCTATAAAAAAACTACTGAATATTTTCTCAAATTTCTTTTTTTATTTAAAAGTACAATCCTTCCGGTTAATAATGGAAAATAATTTCATTCAAATGGCTGCCTCGGCTAGCCATGCAGTAGCCTACACGATCGGTCCAATTTTTAAGCACATTATCGATTGTGTGCAGCTGTATTTCACCAATGGCTTCCTGTTCCGTCCTGTTGAAACCAAATGTTGCCAATATCCTTCTCTTCAATTTTTGTGAACAAAAATTCGTTCAACATGGCCCGTTAACGATCGCCATTGACTGTAATGGCCACTCCTTGATCATTTTTGAAGAAAAATGGCAATTTTCGCACACATTCTGCAACATTACCATGATTTTCAATGTAATGTCGCAATATTTCCCAGCGTTGTTCAAGCGTATACACAACCATATTCGTTCAGCGGAAGGGTAAAACTAATTATCTGTCAAATCAGACATGAGCTAAGTGTTATTATTCACGAAATAAGCACTAGTTGAAAAAAAAACGTTAGATGGCGGACCACTAATAAATTCAGTTAGAACAACGATATTTACATTAGATTTCTGAATATTTTGGTGTTACAACTAAAATCCAGTTGAACTCACCAAACTTTGTAGTGAAAACTAATGTTCAGTTCTATCAACTAATGTTCAGTTCTATCGCCACCTGATGTAGAGTTATCGAATTTATTGAAGCTTTTTGTTTCATAGCCCTGATTTATTATTTTACTTCGGTTGTGTTAAGTGCTATGGGAACACCGAAGGTGGGTGCAGCGATACATATAAGTGATAGAAAGCTCATACATATTATTTTTCTAAATTGATGTTGTCGTCACCGGAAATCGAACCCGGGACCATCTGTGTAACAGCCCAACGCGCTAAATATTACATGTAAACTGATAGATCTAAAAAGTTCCCACATAAAACTTTTTATGTTTTAATACACATTAGGTCGCCACGAAAGTGGGCAATTTTAATAAAAAAAAAATATAAAAAATTCGAGAATACTTATAGTTAGTTCGCTACGCATATTGCTTTGAATTTTTGTACACTATTGGGCTAAAAAGTTTGATAATGCTGACCATATTTTTGTAAATATATATATAAAATATCCATAAAGTACTTCATCTTTCAATTTAAAACATGTTATAAATAAAATTATTTGTTTCAAACTAAATGATGCTGTGGTGGACCGAAATTAATCTAAAGACATTTTATAAATGTTTTCCCCATAATATGCTCAGCATTGTCAAACTTTTACACTTTACATTGTAACAAATTTTAAAAAGGTAGCAACTATAAGTACCCGCCAACAATTGTTTGGTTTTTATCCATAAACAGCTCAATAAAAAATGTAACGGCCTGAACCTCATTTTAAAAAGGAATCCGATTTCCGTTATATCCTAGCATTTGTTAGTATCAATTGTTGTAAGAATAATAAGAGTTGCAAATGTTTTGAACACCTGCATTTTGAATACATCTATTATTATTAATTTTTTTGTTTTTTTTAATTTAACGGAATTATTTTTTTTATTTGTTTAACATAAAACAATGTATGTAAAAAATAAATTTTAGTAACTAAGTGTGATTTGAAGAAAATAATGCAATGAAAACAACAAATGCGATCTCAGTTCCAAATGTTTTGACCATTACTGTTTTAGTACGTGACGAAATTTGAAAATTTTTCAGAATTTAAATGCGACATTATACATTTAAAAGATCTTCCCTTTTTTTGGAATGGTACGATATACAGAAATGGTCAAAACATTTGGAACTGAGATCGCATTTGTTGTATTCATTGAATTATTTTCTTCGAATCACACTTAGTTACTAAAATTTATCTTTTACATATTCTTCATACATTGTGGGCGTTGTGGTGTAATGGTTAGCGCGTTGGACTGTCCCGGGTTCGATTCCCGGTGACGACAACATCAATTTCATCTCTCCACTATCCCCTTTCCAAAGAAAGCAACACATTAATTAATAGGAAGAATTTCCTGAGTGTTGCTTTGCTTCTCTAAAAAAAAAATATATATATAACGGAAATCGCATTCCTTTTTTAAATGAGGTTCAGGCCGTTACATTTTTTAAACAAATTTATTTAAATTTATTTTCATCGGGATAAACATTAATTGCATTTATAGTAATTAAATGTGCTAAAGTCCCAAAACTTATTTAACAAATTGTGAAAAGCAATCTGATGTAGGCGTGTCCCTATCCGGATTTCATTCCTGCCCAAGGAAATCTTCAGGGGACTTTGTTATTAGAATTTCTAGAGATATTTGTTATGTTAAATCACAAACTCAATGAGAATTTCTTGTCCTCGTCTAGGAGCAAGATTCAAAATTTAAAATATCAAAGAAAAAACAAAAACAACAACAAAAAATTGTCACAATTGGCTTTGTCATCTTCCAAATACTACTCTGTTTTTTTGACAGACATAGCAATGTAGTGACGTTTATTCAAGTAAATTAACAATAGAAAATCATATGTTTTCTATTAGTGTCAGTTACATTTAAATTTGCACAAGCACCTGCATATTTGTTATTTAAATTTATTTTCATCGGGATAAACATTAATTGCATGTATAGTAATTAAATGTGCTAAAGTCCCAAAACTTATTTAACAAATTGTGAAAAGCAATCTGTATTAAAGAACAATAATTTATTATAATTATTGTTCTTTAATAGTTGTAATAAGATGTTGGAAGCATAAACATCGTAAGAATAATTTTTGTAAAAAATGGCAGGAAATAAATACAATTCTGATTTTAAATCAAAAGTTTTAAATGATTTTCAAAATGGACTTTCCCAAAAAGAAATTTCTATAATGTACTCCATTCCAAAATCAACGATTTGCCGAAAAGCTCGGCTTGACTTTGCACGCACCCATTTGAACTGGACTCAACAGCAATGGAAAAATGTATTGTGGTCAGATGAGTCTAAATTCAACCTCCGGGGATCAGATGGAAGAGCCAATGTTCGAAGACCACGATGCGAAAAAATCGATTGTTATAACCATAGATGTGGAATATATTACTACACATGGTATATATTAATTACCATGATTTCATATATAATTTTATATGGCTTAATACAATGTTTCGTATAATATGAGAAATTAGTATCATATTAGAAATTAGTTTTACATCGAATCTTAACCCATCAAAAAATAGTGCTTCCAAGAAGTGCTTGAGGAAGGCCTTCTTTGAAACCGAAGCGATTGCTGAAGGCCTTCCAGAAGGCATGATTTTTGTTCGCATTGTCCCACTTAGTAGGTCTCTTTTAAGCAGGTGAGAAGCGCTTCTATCATGTGATCTAAGAATCACATGATAGAAGCGCTTCCGGAAGAGCTTCCAGACGAGCTTCCCGAAGCGCTTCCAGAAGAGCTTCGAGAAGGGATTCTTCCTTCAGGGAAGCACAATATTATGCCTTCCAGAATTGCTTCATAGAAGGCCTTCTTTACTGCTTCATTGCATGCCTTCTTCACTTCTTCAAAGCATGAAACCTTCTTTACTGCTTCAAAAGAATGCCTTCAGCGAAGCCCAATATAATGCCTTCCAGAAGTACTTCATAGAAGGCTTCTTTACTGCTTCATTGCATGCCTTCTTCACTGCCTTATTTACTGCTTCAAAAGAATGCCTTCAGGGAAGCACCATATAATGCCTTCCAGAATTGCTTCATTGCATGCATGACGGCGAAGCGCTTCTTTGGAAGCACTGAAAAGAAGTTACTGCTTACCAAATCGAAATTATTTTTTGCTGGGAAGTATTTAATGACAATTTTAAATTGAAAATTAAATTTCTCTTTGGTCATGTTCAACATTACAAATTACAATTTAAATTGTTGTTTGCAATTATTTAATTTAGAAAATTTTATGTATTTTCATTTGTTATTTTTCTATTTAAAATTTCAGCAGAAAGCTTAATGTATTCATCTGAAATTTATAAAATTGCTAACATAACTGAAATTTTGCATTAGAATTAATTATTTTATATTGAGAAAACTTTAAGTAAAATGTTAAATAACGCAAAAATATTAATTTCAATTTGAATGTTTGCACTATCATTTAAAAATTTAAAAGAATCCCTAATTATTTTTATAACATCTTTAATTACTAATGAAAATTTTCAATATCAATTAAAATTTTTCTGCATTTTGAATAGAACACTTTATAATTTATTTGAATTTTTTTTTTGATTTCCGCTGAAATGTTAAATAAATATAACAAAATCTTTTGTAGCTTGAAAACCATATTTACAAGTTATATTCGACTTATATGAGAATATATTATATTAATAAATTGAAAATGGGAAGGAACCACGCGATATTTATATTTAAAGTAATATCCCAGTAAAAAAACGCTGCTTACCTGCTAGCAGGTTTGTAAGGGAGTAAACCAAAAAGAATCCCTTACAAACCTGCTTACATATGATATGATATGGAAGCATTACTTTTAGGCAAAATAAGCGCGGATTTCAACACGCACAATAAGCTGTGATTTCATGGCTTGCAGTAAAATCATATTTCATGTCTACATTATTACAATTTAAAATGTATTTTACATAAAATTCTACAGATATTACATTTTTGTTGTTTCAATTTGACACAGATTAGTGCAATAAATATATTTATGTTTTTACCGCACCACGTGCTAGCTCTTCAGGAACAGATAACTGACCAGTGATGCAAAATGTGGCACAATAGTGCCATTTGTTGCACTTTGAATTCTTAATGGCCCTGTGGTACTTTCTTATCTACTTTGGCCCTTCCAGTTCAAAATTCAACTAACTACGTTAAACCGTTCAGTTCAGCTTCTCAGTTCGAGATAATAATATTTTTATGGAATGTTGTTAATGACTTTTATGCGATTTTTATAAAAAATTAAACGTTTTTCATTTTATTACATCTTTGAAATAGTTCAGGAAATATTCAACGGTTTTGCAATTTTAAAATATATCACATGATGTTATCGTAACAGCGGAAGTAATTGAGGAGTTTGCATAAAACATTTTGCACTTTATTTCCAGAGGGGTTTATCTTGCATTTGATGCACTCTAAAGTACTATATATGTACTAATATTTTTATTAAAATAAAAAGCCAATGATGAAATTTATTCCAACATTTTTTTTTTGGCCCTGTCAAAGATAGTTTGGCCCTTTTAAATTGTCAATTTGGCCCTAAACAAAAAAACGGAAAATGCATCACTGTAACTGACTAATTATTTTTTATAGCATACTCGAAAACACCAAACACAATCGGAAATCGCTCGGGAAAACTGATACAGATCATTTATAATCTACGATATAAAACTTTCTGCATTACAAGCTGCACCCTTGTAAAGGATTAGGGTAAGCTGCTTACAACCTGAATCAGTGTAAGGGAAAACAGTGAACTGAATTTTTTTTTCGTGTATTTTTATACGAAAATTATTAGTTTCTTTTACTGCTTCTAAGTATAATCTCGAAAGTAAGCCCTTACATCAGCGCGTTTGTTTTATCCTGCTTCTAAAAACACGTAATTTTTTTACTGGTATACCATATTTAAAGTATACGCCATATTATATCTTATTATATTAAATTGGACATAATCTTATGGTATAACGTATCATTTGCTAAAATTGGATGAGGACAAAATTCGGACAAAACTGTATCAAATCACTTCTTATTTTATCTAAATAAATCGATTATGAAACAATGTAATCGGGCCATTTTTCGGATGAAATTTTATTTAATTAAATGTGTGGCCATGTTGAATTAGATAAAACTATGTCACGCAGATAGACATGGGGCATGACTGCAATGAAATTTATAAAACATATTCATAGCAAAAAATAATTAATATGTTCTTCTACCAAATTTTTTTTCGTTGCCTATTTAAGGCGATATGGGCCAAAATACGTTTAAAGCGAATCTCAAAAACTAATTCATAGCTTTAGTAATACATTATTCCTCTTACCAAGATATAACTACAGTTCAAAAATTACCCTTTTTGTGAAGATATTGCGCACCTAAACTTCAACATATATTGTTTAAACTTAAAGGATTAACAAAATTTCATAAATATCCATCCATACGTTTTGAAGTTAAAACGATGTCCTTTATTGGCATGCTATTGGAATCCTGTATGTCCTTGCACCAACGTTAAATATCAATGGTTTCTAGTCAGCATAAATATGTTTTAAAGATTTTTGAAAATTGTGACAATTTCAAAATATTTATTTTTGAAATTTTACGAAATTCTAACTTTAACGCTTTTTCCCTTTCCAACCATGCCATGAACACGAAAAGTTACTTCACAAAATAGTTTGCATACATACTTAAAATGCAAAAACTACAGTTAAAATTTACTAAATTACAATAAAAAATTTAGATTTTTGAGGTTAAGAAGAAGAATAAACGTTTTTCTCTAATTTTTAAATCAGACTAGACTAGTTTCTGCCTTTTTTATGGACAGGCTCATCAGTGATTTTCCATTTAAATTGTATTATTATTTGTGTCTTATAATTGTCAGATTGTCTCTATATGATAAATTTTTTAACAACCTGCGGCTGTAAGAATCAAACCTGCGCTCATCTTACATTACAAACGTAACAATACCAAGTCATGACCGTTTAGCGATCACACCCAAGTATGGCCTCGAATCTAATGCAACTAAATTGCTGTTTTATTTCCTATTAGCTTTTTCTGTTATTGTATATCATACTCAGAAGTGACAACACTAAAAGCAGAAATATTCTATTTTTAGATTTTTGTTTATTTTTCTAATCTCCTCCGTCTCTATTTCACAATGTTACCAGATTGACGTATGATTTTTACGTTCAGGGTTGACAACTTTTGCGTTTTAAGTTGAGACATCGCCACAGGCCAAATTTTATAATATATTTTAGTACAGTGTTACATTAACGTCATATAGACAGTCGCAATTAATTTTTCATTAATATGCATTTGACAAATTTAATTTAGAAATGTTAAAATTCCATTTACCATAAAAAGAAAAATTAAATAAAATAAAAAAAAAAAAATTAAATTAAATTTAAAAAAAAAAATATAAAAAAATGGCGAAAATACAAAACTAAAAAAAAACACGATTTCAAAAAATCTAAAGAAACAGAAAATGCTAAAAAAAAAAAAAAAAATTATAAAAAAATGGCGAAAATACAAAACTAAAAAAAACACGATTTCAAAAATCTAAAGAAACAGAAAATGCTAAAATTTAAAGACCGCACAGAAATTAAAATTGGATAAGGAATTAAAGGGCTTATTGTAAAAACTTGATAAGCCACTAAACTGTTTTATGGCTTTTCGCTGTTTTCTAGGCATTTCGAAATAAAACAATTCACAGAATATTAAATTTAATGAGAGGCCTAACAAAATCTAATAATAAACTAAAATAATAAAATTAAAACTAAATTAAATATATCGGTTACGGGTTAGATCCTTTGAGGACAATTGACACATAATTGCCGTACAGTACTTATGCCTGCTAACAAGGGAGGTATCCCGGTTGTAGAGAATAAAAATTTAAGAGAACCGTGTTTTTTTTTTAGCTGTCCAAAATGGGTCAAAAATTACCCCATTTTAGGTTTTTTTTCCTCGATTTATGTCGTTCCTTTTAAAGTAACTATTATTGGTAAAATTTGGTACAAAATGAAAAGTTTTTCATATATTTCAAAAATGTGGCTACTCTGGGTCCATTATATAGGCTATATGGGTATTACAAATTTTGTTTTTTTGATTACTTTAAATCTGTGTACAAATAAATCTAGTTTTCATAAATAAAGACAGGTTTCCATACAAAAACAAATGTATTTTTGATGCTTAAATGCCACTTTTTGACGCTTAAACGTAAGATTACGCAGCTAAAAAAATACGTGTCTCTTTTTTTTTTTTGCTCCTTTGCAACATATCCAAAGATCATTAAAATCTGAGTGTTCGGGTCGGGATACTTCCCTTGTAAGTTAATTTTAATTGCATTATTATAGCTTAAAATTTTACAATACAAAATAATTATTTGCAACTAAATATATATTGAAATTTAACTTCTCATAAATTAAGATAACAATTAATGTCATTGTAATATACTATACAGACATGGGCGTTAATCATTACATTTTGTAATTAATTACGCATTAAATTACAAAGAAATTGTAATTGAACGAAAACGAAATTACGATTACATGTAATTGTAATTAAGCTGAAGTAAAATTTCAATTACAAAAAAAGTTTAATTGTATTGGAGAAAATGTTAACTACAAACTACATGTGATTTTAATAATCTCAATTACTAATTACTACTTACATGTACTTGTACTTGTAATTGAAAAGGGCGAATTACAATTCCATGTAATTAAAAAAAGGAATTGTTTTTAAGAAGTAATAATTACATTAATTACATTAAAAATAAATTAATTTCAAAAATGTATTCAATTACAATTATTATCAATAATAATGAAAATAATAATAACACTGCACTACAAAATTTACCATATATCGAAAACAACGGTACCGAGCAGTACTGATTTCAATGGAGTGCCCGGTTTTTCACTTATGGGCCAGATATTTCGGAGGGTGGTATAATAACGCAATAAAGGGCATATGAAAACTTGAGGTCTTTACTATAAAAAACTTTAAAGCTATTGTTTCAGGGTTGCCTTATAATTAATTAAAAAATACAATTTTTGACATTTTTTATAGCACTTTTTTAAAAAATTTCTAATTTATAGAAGAAGATTTGGTTAAGGACATATGGTAAATTTTTTTGTACAGTATGTACATTTAATGTAAAATTAAAAGATCGGATCAAGAAATTTCCGATATTGTACACAGAAAAAACAATTAAAAAGTTTATTGAATCAATTAATATTTTAATTGATTTTGCACCTATCACGGCAATGATACTATCAATTAAACCTTTTATTAAAATTAAGAAGGAAAAAAAGTTATAAGTAACTTCTACAAAAAATAAATAAAATACTCACAAAAAAAAATGTGTGATCTATACGTTGGTATGTGTGTTTTTTGCAATGCTGAGTCTGTTTGTGTGTGTGCTTGCTTTGTTTCTTAACTTGTTTGGTATTTTATACTGAAAATTTTCTATTTATGCATACAGTGTATGAAAAAATAATTTGATAATTGCGTCTGAAATAAAATATGTATTTATATATTTAAAAGTCAATTAAAATATTAATCGATTCAATTAAATATTTGTTTAGAAACAAATTAAATTCAAATCAAATCTTTCATTAGATATTTTAGGTTGATAATTTTTTCTGTGTATAAACTTTAATCTATATTCTTTCAACAAAAAAAAAAAAAAAATAAAAAATTTATTCCCCAGTCTTGCCATATTACAATTTTTAAAAATTATCTAAAAACACCAATATTATCTAAAAACACCAATATTTTTAAAAAATTCTCAAAAATCATGAAAATCCAAACAAATAAAAATTATTATAGATCAACAATATAGATCAACAATTTATATAGATCAACAATAAAAATTCACTATTAACCACTCACAAGGTACAGTGCAAAAATTCGCTTAATATATATGCTCGACATATGTTGAAAAACGAATAAAAATCTTCAATGTTTGATATTCCTTCACTTACAATGTAAAGGATAGAATATGATGACATTTGAAAATAACTGCCAGTCAAATTTCAACTTAATTAGTTGAACTGGCAACTGTGGTAATAATTAACAACTAAACATAGCTTTATAGAAAATAAGTTCGCAGTAAATTTCGTCATACTCAAAAACTAAGTTACGGCACATTTTTAACCTAACTAGTTGAGTTAAATAGATGATGTTTACAATTTAACACTTTAAGGCACGAAGAATGTTGATGAAGGCCGTTGCGGGCTAGAAAGTTAACTCCATTCATGCAGGTGTCAAATAACTTTTTTCTAATTGTTTTTTCTGTTAATTAAAGTAAATTATCACAAATAAAATTATAATTTTTCTGTTAATATGGAAAAATATTCATGATCTTTAACCGAACTAACCAACAAGTCACATACAATCTATATAGATCAACAATAAAAATTCACTATTAACCACTCACAAGGTACAGTGCAAAAATTCGCTTAATATATATGCTCGACATATGTTGAAAAACGAATAAAAATCTTCAATGTTTGATATTCCTTCACTTACAATGTAAAGGATAGAATATGATGACATTTGAAAATAACTGCCAGTCAAATTTCAACTTAATTAGTTGAACTGGCAACTGTGGTAATAATTAACAACTAAACATAGCTTTATAGAAAATAAGTTCGCAGTAAATTTCGTCATACTCAAAAACTAAGTTACGGCACATTTTTAACCTAACTAGTTGAGTTAAATAGATGATGTTTACAATTTAACACTTTAAGGCACGAAGAATGTTGATGAAGGCCGTTGCGGGCTAGAAAGTTAACTCCATTCATGCAGGTGTCAAATAACTTTTTTCTAATTGTTTTTTCTGTTAATTAAAGTAAATTATCACAAATAAAATTATAATTTTTCTGTTAATATGGAAAAATATTCATGATCTTTAACCGAACTAACCAACAAGTCACATACAATTTATATAGATCAACAATAAAAATTCACTAAAAATTATATTTAAAAAAAAAAAATCTTAACCCATTAGGTACATACAATGCGCTACAGTTTGAATTTAAATTACGATTGCCACTGCTAGAGGGCGCAATAACAAAAAAAGCTTATTGGGATGCCATTCCATCATTCTACCAAATTTCGTCAAAAAATCCCTAGGGATCGATGAGTAGTATAGGATTGGTTAAGTTGTGGAAAAGTGGCGTCTATGCTTTGAAATCCATAACATCCTACTTAAAATTTTAATATCAACACGAAAATTTTCATTGAACATCACAATTTAAATTATCAAACTCCAAAAATTTTAGTTTGACATATAATTGTTAGATTTAAATTGGGCTTTTAATAATCAGACCATAATATTTAGCGCCTGTATTCAATTAGCAAATTTTATTTCTCTGGATTGAATCGTATCAAATTATATCAAACTCAATGTAATGTAATCCATTTATATACAATACGATCCACAATTTTTCAGATCAAATTGTATTTCTATTAGATATAAAAAAATATCAAATTTGATACATTTCTTTGTTGCATCATATTAATTTTTTTAATCGGGTATAAATCAGGGACCGTAAATAATGATTATTGCTCGTTTTTTTGAATCAAAAAATCAATCACTTAGAAGAGACATAAAAAAAATTTATTCCACCATTATTATTATTTTTTGACAATCTTTGCATATCCGTCATGATTTTTAAATTTTTGATTTTTAAAGTTTTCTTCAATGGTAATGATTATTTTTGAGTAATAATAAAAAAAATCAGAAATAATCATTATTTTGAGCAAAAAAAAATAAAACTCAAAAATAATCATTATTTATGATTTTTATTTTTTTCGCTCAAAATAAAACTCACTTTCAATGTGTGGGATGGACATATCTCAGGAAGTAGGAGGAGCTTATCCAAGATTATGGTATCAATCTCTTCTTTGGAAGATTCTCTAGCAGATTAATGCATCAATCATATTTGTGGGTGGGTTTTAAGGGGTTAATTATTAATTTCAAAATAGGGCTTTTTTGCCATAAAGTCAAAATCTGGAAGCTCGATTTTCACCGTAGACGTATGGTCTAGTGGACTTTTTTGCTCAGTACAATCCCAAGAATCAGAAACGCGAAGCGCCCATTAAGATTTTTTTCCTTCCATACTAATCGCCCCACCCTAATATGTATATATATTTACACCTACATGAAAGTGAGTTTTATTTTGAGCGAAAAAAATAAAAATCATAAATAATGATTATTTTTGAGTTTTATTTTTTTTGCTCAAAAATAATGATTATTGCGGATTTTTTTTATTATTACTCAAAAATAATCATTACCATTGAAGAAAATCCTTAAAACTCATAACAAAATCATTATTGTGTAATTTTTATTATAAAACTCATAATGATTACGGTCCCTGGTATAAATGCAAGTGAGTTTTATGAGTGTCCGGATCAGATTTACTAGCAGTGTTGAAGTTAGTAGTTGGTATTAAGTTGATAGTGTGACTACCACAGCGATAATGTTTCGGCAGATTAACTCTTCTTAGTAAATTGTCGTAATACTTAGAAAAATTATATATTTTCATATTTATTTTCATCATTTTCATAATTTTTCTTATATGTATATTTCGGTTTTTTCGATCTCTACCTAGAAGAGGTAACTCTTCTATAAACACATCTGTAGTTTTATTTAACTTAATGACTTAAAAATAAGGAGTGAGATCGAATAAATCCTAACACAGATTATCACTTATAACTTTTTTATGTTAAAAGTGAACTTTTTTTTTGAATCAAGTTATCTTTTAAAAAGTCGCCAGATGATGTGTATAAATTATTAGCGAAATCGGATCATTACTTTGTTTACAAATGAAAGCTGAACAAAAAGTGAGTTAAGGAGCTTTATTTGCCAGTTTTAGTGCCCTAATTGATAGGAGCAGACCATTTCCAAAAAAAGTGACAGTATTGTGAACTTGCTTTGTAGCCTTCATCAATAATTTAAAAAGAATCTTGATATAATTTAATTTTTCTGAGTTCTGAACAATTAAGCATATTTTTTTCTACGAAATTTAAGTTTTTTTTTGTAAAAAATGCAATTTTTTTTGTTTTCACTGTTTGTTCAAAGTCCATTTGTAAACAAAGTAATGATCCGTTTTCGCTAATAATTTATACACATCATCTGGCGACTTTTTAGAAGATAACTTGATTCAAAAAAGTTCACTTTTGAACATAAAAAAAGTTATAAGTGATAATCTGTGTTAGGATTTATTCGATCTCACTCCTTATAATTAATTACATATTTGTTAAATTGTTTTACTTTAATTACAATTACAAATTACGTGTAATTGCAACCAAAATTTTCAATTACAATTACATGTAATTAGCAATTACATTTCTTCCAATTACAATTACATGTAATTAGTAATTACATTTCTTCCAATTACAATTACATGTAATTGTAATTGATTTTTTTGTAAGACAATTACAAGTGATTATAATTTTTTTAGTCCTTCATTTCAATTAAAATTACAAGAGAAAAAGTAATTACTAATTACATGTAATTTAATTGTAATTCAAATGTAATTGAAATCGCCAAGTCTGTAATATACGAGGTGATATGGTGACATGCTCAATTGCAGCATCATTATTGTCACCATCATCATATTTAACTAAAATGTGCTACCAACTGTAACTAATATTGTTGGCGCAAACGAAATACAATTATTAGTATTTGCCTACAGCCAGAGCTTAAAAATATCAATTCATTCAACACCAATAATTCAATTGCAAAAAAATGAGCTATTACGAATTAAATTTTATATTTATAAAAATTTCGTAAGTCCTACATATAAGTATAATTTAAATTTCTGAAATTATACCATCATTGTTGGACTTAAGTTTAGACAAATAAACCATAAAGTCATTTCAAAAAAGATTTTGATGTCTTTTACTTTAAATACTAACAAAAAATCGCTTGAGTCAATGCAAACTTAAAATTTAAATATATTGTTGTTTTGACAAAACCTATTAAAACGGAATATACCAATGGATTCTATGCCCCAAAAATAAGTTTACGTGTCCCGGGGTTTTGGTGTGTCATTTTCACATTTTTACTATATTATCGTTTTTTTTCTTTCTTAACTTCCCAGTGTAGCATCGGCAACGGCAATGTCATGTCATTACTTTCTGCACTACCCTTAGTGACACCAGCTTACGCTGTGCATTAATTTAGCACAAATAATAAGGACTTTCTAATAACTAGTAACTTTTCCCATTGTTTTAATTAAAAAAATAATGCGTTACCCATAAGTACTTACTTTTATAATTATTTTAAATATAAAGTAATGATCTCAAAATCTTTTGAAAATCTATTTTAGACTCATTATTTTTTCAACTCTAGTAAGTACATATATAAATACTTATGCAACAAAGCTGAGTGGAATTTGTAATATGATGAAGATGAGAATGTAATTTCCTGGGACGATGTCCGGCAACCGCTATACCATAAAAGCTATATAGATAAACACTTGATAGATAAACACCTAAATGATTTGCTTGCACAAAATGTAATTACTTTCCAGCTTACAAAAAATCAAAAATAATTAGTTATATATTTACATACAAGAAGTGAAAAAATCATTAGTCTAAAAAAAGATTTCCAAAAAAAGTTTAGATCATTACTTTGTATTTAAAATAATGACAAAAATAAGTACTTATGGGTAATGCATTAATTTTTGTATAGAAATAATTTATAAATTGACGAGTTACTAGTAAGTGTTTATTATTTGTTTTAAAGTAATGCAGAGAGTATTGACGTTTCATTACCGCTTCTACACTGGGTGGTAGAGCTCTTGACTGACAACCTGCAGTCCCAGGTTCGAACCCAGTGTGGCCACATTTTATAAAAAAAATTTTTCCATAATACAAATATTTTTTTTTATTAAATTTACTTTTTGTTAAAAATTTATTTTTAGACTCATTATTTAGTAATGATATGGCTTTCCATTACCAAATATGTACTTATATAACCACTTATATGGTAATACTTTTCTACAGTAAGTTGCGAAATAACATTTTTTTGCTTTCGTAAACTTATTTATTTTTTAATATATTTTAAGAAGTAAATTTTAATTTAATTTCTTAAATTTGTCCTTAAACGCTTCATTTTAATTAACATCAGGCAGAGAAAATTTCATCATGTTATGGTTTAAACACGTAACAACAAAATATGATACCCATGATTATTTTATGATACTCATGATAATACTATGATCATCATGATCATATTATGATTCTTGGTGATGATAAAATTATCTTCAGAAATCATAATATGATCAGTCAGAATCATATTTATGATCATTATGATACTAATATTATATTATTTTTTCCCTGCTCGAAATTAATTATTTTAAACAATAGAACAATATGGAATTAATTCGCGAATTAAAAACAAAGAAAAAAATAATTTGTGAATTAAAAAATTAAAAGATGATTTTCTCGAATCAACAAAAAGAAATATATAATTCTTTTTTAGTAATTAAATTTTCAAAGCTCTGCCTACATCAAACAATTGCTGCTAGTACTGTGGTAAGTATGATGACAATTTGCTGCAATATAATAGAAATTATCTATTATATAAATAGATAATTAAGTTTGTAATATTCAACTCACAATTTATCTTCATAATCATCATTGCCGTTATCATCCCAGTGTAGAAACTGTAATGACATGTCCAATACCTTTCTCACTACCATTAACGACACCAGCTTACTCTATGCATAACTTTAACACAAATAATAAGGACTTACTAATAACTAATTAATTTTGCCATTTTTTCAGCACAAAAAATAATGTGTTACCCACAAGTACTTATTTTCATCAGTACTTTACATATAAAGTAATGATCTAAAAAAAAAATTTCAAATCTATTTTTAGACTCATTTTTTCATGCCTAGTAAGTACATATATAAATACTTATCTATCAAGTATAACATGTTGAGATAGCTCAGGTGGTAGAGCTGTTGACTGACCATCTGGAGAACCGGGTTCGTATCCCGTGTGTGCACATTTAATTAAAATTTCAATGAAAAAAAAAATATGTTTTTTATTCAATTTTGTTTTTTTTTTTAATTTATTTTTAGACTCATTATTTTTGTCCATACTGGTAAGCATATCTACGTTTTGTAAGGTCTTTAGTTATAATATGTAATTATTTTGCGCGACATATCCATATTAAAGTAATGAGATTTGTAATGACAATTGCAAGTACTTGCCATTACCAAATATGTACTTATATTTATAACCACTTATATGATAATGCTTTTCGACACTGGGATCGTCATCGTCATCATTATTATAAAAAATGCAAAAATTATACATACAAATTTTAAATCAACGACAAAAACGCTACAGCCACTAAATATTAACATTTAGTTAATAAAATTAGCAAACAAATCTGCAAATAAAATAATAAAAACAAAACTGAAGTGTTACCTCAAATTTGGTATTTGTCTACCTTCCCCTATACCCGCAAAGGTCGTTTGATTATTTATCTACATAAATGAGTGTGTTTTCACCATGGATGGTAATCGACTCGATGCGGTTATCGCTTTGAGTAACGATATGTTTTTTTATTTCTGTAACCGCTTTTTAGCGTTAATGGCATTTTACTAATTTCGGTGACGGTTATTTTTGTGGTAACGATATTCTAGTTATTTCGATTACGTTATTTTAAGGATATTGGTTTTTTTCATTATTTCGGTAAAGGTATTTTAAGGGTATATGTTGTTTTAGTTATTCAAGTAATGTGAACACACAGCTGATGCTTACTGTTTTGCATGGGATTGTTACCTCTTTCAAAAGTGTTCTGATGATGGGAACCTAGAAAAATTTCTGAAATAGATCTATCAACACATTCCTGAAAAAGGTCAATTAATAAATTTGAAAACAGAAACTCTATAGATTATTTGTTAGGACAATATCCTAATAAAGAAATATAGAGTATGGCCTCGAATTTGAATAATTTTCGTGAAGTTTAGATTTTCTCTAGGGGCTGTTGATGGTAAATCGATATAAATAAAAACAATTTACATCATCTTTCACTCAACGTTTCGTTGGTTGTTTTTTCCAACTTCATCAGGAGTTAATGTTTATTAAATTGATTTTATAAATTACATCGATTAAATATTTCTTTTATCTATAAAAAGTTGACAACACGACACAAATTTAAACAAATAAATATATAAATAATCAAAATTTATAAAAAAAATCACAACAAAAATCTTAATCTTAATATCACAGAACCTTTTTAATCAACTGATTGCCACATTTTCATTGCACAATTAAAGGTCGAAAAAAACATAATTTTTATTTTTAATGAAAATTATATCAAACACAGCGATATATTTAGACCCATTATGCTCGAATTCCAGTGACTGGTTAGTTTATAATCATACACACAGAAAATAATTTAGCTATTTGCCAACTGAAATTCGGTTACTGCGACTCTAATTCGGTTATTACGAAAATCAGACAGTTGGTACAACTCATCATTAGTTTTCACAACAAAGTTATGTTAATTCAACAGAATTTTAGTTGCAACACCGAAAAATTTCAGAAATCGAATATAAATAACGGTGTACTAACTGAATTTATAAGTTGTTACGATTAATATAAACTTTTCAATTCGGTTGGTACTTTATTTATCTGTGTGTACTTTAGGAAACTATATATATTTCCAGCGATTTTTTTTTCGAATCTTGTCAGATTATTTTGGTAAGGGTATTTTAAGGATAACGCTATTTCAATTATTTCGGTAACGGTATTTTGGTGATAACGGCAGTTTAGTTAATTCGATAAGGGTATTTTAAGAATATTAGTTTAGTTTTGTACGGATAACGGTATTTAAACTATTTCGGTAATCAAAACCAAAAGTTTATTTTTTGATCTTTTATCATAAATTATGATGTGAGCAAGATTATTCAAGTTCATTTGTTTTTTGTTAAACAAAAAACCGTGCAATGTTTATTTATTAATCAAAAAAGTCAGTTGACAGAGTTTTTATTCGATAACGGTATGTTAGCGGTTATGCCTGCCATCCCTGATTTTTTCTAAATTAAATTCAACATTTGTCTTGTTTTTGAAAAGCATGACTTTAGCCGTGCTGAATTTTAAACTATTTAATTTATGATTTTTTTTTGTTATAAAGAGCAACATATTGTTATAGATCATGTATTGAAACTATATTTACATATGATTATTATATCATAATTTGCTATAGTGAAGCTACATGTACCTTGGTACTTTTAAAATTAGTGTATTAATGCCTCTAAGATTAAGGTAAATGCTAAAAATCTTTAAATTTTAAAAAAGAAGTACCCAGGAAAAAATTAGAAATTCCAAAAAGAAGGTGATGCCCACATTCGCTTACATACATATCTCAATTGGCAAATTTAGTAACTGCAATACCAAACACATTCCAACGATTGAGTCAAAAAAGCAAGTAATCAGTTCTTAAAATTTAAGTAATCAGTTCTTTAAATTTAAACCAGAAATCATGAACTCAATACAAAGTAATTATTTACTTAAAAGAACGTAACAATGTTATTAACTTATATGTATGTATAACTTTTTGTAATCATATACTTTTTCTTAATAAAAGGACGTTATTGGAAGTAGTTCCTCATTATGAAAAAAGAAGTTATACAATTTTAAAGAATTTATGTTATATATTTTTTTAAATAAATTTTTATTTGCAGGAAAATAATATTAACAACAGAAATTGCATTTTGCAAAATATTGTTAAACTGTGTTTAGGTATAAATTAGGGTAGCGCACGTGAGCAGAAAATTGTGAGTAAAAGTTGAAATTACTAACGTTATCGTTAATGTGTATAAAAAAAATGTTCGAGTGTTATTGTGCGTGAGTCATATTTTTGTTTTAAATTTAAATTTTTGGGAAAAATTTATATTTTCGTAGTTTATAGCTCCAAAATTAGGATTTTTATTTTTTCCGAATGAGGTTTGATCGTTATACAGGGTGTCCGCCGGGAAGGTATACTACTTTGTTTTGCCGCCATTTTGGTAATCATTAGTCTTGACAGTTCATATTTAGTCGTAAAGTATACACGAGGCAAATTTATTATGGAAAAATATTCGATAAACCAACGTGTTTTAATCGTTGAAACATTTTATCAAAATCAACAATCATCGATTACTGTGACGATGAGAAAGTTTCATGTTATTTCAAGAAATGGTGATGTTGATTGGCCTCCATGGTCGCTTGATTTGACTGCTCCGGACTTCTTTTTGTGGGGATATCTGAAAAGCAAGGTTCATGCAAACAAACCAGAAACACTTGAGCAACTTAAACAAAATATTCGTGATGGAATTAATGATATACAGCGTGAAATGTGTGAGAATGTAATGAAAAATGTGCTCAAAAGGGCTCGCATTTGGGAGGCTAACAGAGGCGGACATTTATCTGATGTTGTATTCCATACATAATTGCCGACATTAAATAAAATATTTATCAATATAACATCCATTCTCTTTCATTTAATCAAAAATTATAAACAAACAAAGTAGTATACCTTCCCGGCGGACACCCTGTATTTGGGTGACTCAGGAGAATCATTTCTTTGTTTTTTGGCCGATAAAATTATCTGTGTTATTGAATTTTAAATGATGTTTTTGGATTTCAACTCTAATTTTTAAATTCCAATTGATAGTTTCCTAATTTGAAATTAAATATTACTTGGATTTTAATTAGATATTTCTCAAATGATGTTTTTTCAAATTTAATTAATATTTAGTGATTTTTAAATACAACGAACTTTTAATTTTGAATGGTGTTTTTTTTGGAAATTTTGAATTTAAAATTAATATTTTAGAATTTCCTTTTTTTTTTTTTTAATGACATTTTTTATCATATTAAATGAACTTTTCTGAATTTCAATTGATGTTATCTAAATTTCAATTAAAACTAATTCTAATTTACATTTGCAAATTTTCGATTTGAATACATACGTTTTAGAATTTAAAATTTAGTAGTTTTTTAATGTTTTAGTTGAATTGTTTATTTTTTTTTTGGAGTGTTCTAGAAAAGTTATCATGTTGACTTTTTTTTTTTAATTTAACCAATACTCAGGGGATGCCCCCTACTCATGCAGTGCATTGTATTGATCAGGAAAATAGGGTATGGGAAGGAGGAAAGAGGGAGTAGTGTTTGTGGATATTTGATTTAAATTTTTCTAAATTGTAAGTAACAGGGAAGACTTCTGCGGGAAGTTTGTTCCACATACGAATCGTTCGACTAAAAAACTAATTTTCTCTGTAATGCGTTGTGCGAAACACAGGACAATCAACAACAAACGGATGTGCTCTACTCGATAAGCGAGTATTACGAATAAAAACTCGGGCTCGTGGAATAAGTTCACTTATCTCAGATGAGCATCTCCCATGGTAATATCTGTGGGCGTTGTGGTGTAATGGTTAGCGCGTTGGACTTTTACACAGAAGGTCCCGGGTTCGATCCCCGGTGCCGGCAACATCAACTTAATATGTATGAGTTTTTTCTATCTCTCATACGTATCGCAATGTCCACCTTCGGTGTTCCCATAGCAATTAACCCCACCGAAGTAAAATAATGAATCAGGGCTATGAACCAAAAAGCTTCAATAAGTTCGCCAACTCTCCATCAGGTGGCGAGCAACAACTGTTCTGTCCTTCATCTTTCCCCACCTTTCATCTCTATACTATCCCTTTCCAAAGAAAGCAACACACTAAATATAGGAAGTATTTCCTGAGTGTTGCCTCTCTTTTAAAAAAAAAAAAAAAAAAAGTGGAGCCCCTGCCCATATATGAGAGTTGTATTCCATTTTTGGCCGGATATATCTGGTATAAATAGTAAGGAGATCGGATGGAGTGAAGTAAGTCTTGCACCGTTTCAGAAAACCGAGACACTTGGATGCCTCTTTCGACGCTTGAAATACGTGCTTATTCCAACGGACATCACACTGTATTCTCATACCCAGAACATCAAGATTATCCGATTCCTCAATACCTATACCATCCGTAGCTACAGATGACAATGTTAATTCCACAGCACGTCTGTGGGTTAACATACAACATTGGGTCTTGCGTGCAATAAAATCGACCTTATTCGCGCAACCCCACTCGGAGATTGTAGAAAGGTCTTGATTGAGTGTGTCATTCATGTTCTGCTGCATGCCCTCTATCTCCAAAGAGCTTGGCCTGTGATCGAATGAAAATGAATGACAAATGTTGCTGCATCATCTGCAAAAGAGTAAATAGGATTGAAGGTCTGACCAAGAAGGTCATTAATAAAAATAAGAAAAAGGGTAGGAGAAAGGAGTGGCTCTACAACATACATTTGATTTATTACATTAATTTGTGATATCGTTAGAACGGTGTGTTATACAAAGCACTACATTAAGCCCATAAGTAAAGATAATTATGTACGAATGTAAGACCCATTCTTACTTATGGTTGCCAAATTTGGTATAATATTTCCCCTTCTTACAGGGAACGAATGAGACTATTTGAGAGAAAATGTCTGAGAAGTTACACATCTCTGTACAGATCACCATCTAGCAATTTAATAAAGTATATTTTATAATACAATTGACAAGGAATCACATTCTAAGAAGCACAGAATGTTATGAAAATAACCTAATTTTGGCTCCTTACCATGTTGACGAAAGATATATATCGAACATTATTCAAAAACGTTTTATACCACCGAAGGCTTTCTTGTTCTTGTTCCAAAATCAAACGGATATACCCATAATTTGTCATATTTACAGAAGAGCCAATGTCAAGGCTATATCATGCAATCAACTTACTGCGGAGAATACAAGGTTTGATACCAGTGTTTATTTAGCGGACAAATACGCTACAAATATCGGAAAATTTTGGTGGTTATCCAACTGATTTTTTTTTTTCTGTTTTTAACCTCGGACCATTTCTTTTAAACTTTAAAATATTAAAGTAAGGTTTTCCAACTTTTTCTTACATTTCAATTGATATATTATTACAAATTATATACAAATGTAAATAACTATTAAATATTTATTACTTGAGAGCCCGATAGTTGTGACTGTGTATTATTAGTTATAATATACCCCTATTTGTTTATTTATAGTCTATTTATTAACTATTTAATTTATAAATAAATAAACATAAAAAAAAAACACTACATTAAGTTTTATTAAAATTACATAAAATATAAATTCAATTAATAACTTATATAATTTACTTATACACTCAAAAAAATAAGTTAGTAGAAAAGTTAGTAAAACGTCTTGTAAATCAGGTATACTATTTTTTAGCAACATTTTTTGCTAAAATCGTGTTTTCAGCTAAAATTTTTGTTATACTTATTCAGCACTTAACTGTTTTATACTAATGCTTTACTAATATACTAATGTTTTACTAATTAATTTTGCTAAAAAAAAATTGTGCTGATAAGCTCATTAATAGTGTGGACGGCAACCAGATTGAAAGATATACGCAGAATGAAGTAGATGTCGCGGCATGTCAAGATGTAGTAGAGAAGAGGAAAATGATACTAAAAAGTACAACTCTAATAAGACATATAAAAAAATCAACCATGGAAGACTTTTGTATCTGTTTTTCATACATAAAACAAAATTGAGGATTAAAATAACTTAAATTTTGCGTTGTCACCGGCTTGTGAAAATAATTGTCTATTAATTAAATAAAAGACAAAATAAAATATTTATTTATTTAAACTAAATGTTTATATGTGTGGTCAAATTGCAAACAAACATATACAGAAATGTAGACAGAGTAAAGTGAAAGACAAAGACACACATCTTAGGTAGATTTTTTTATGGTTCCTTTTTCTTATTGCAAAAAGGATTGTTTTTTTCGTTTCGTTTGTTTTTGTTTATTTTTTCGTTTCTATAATTATCTTCGGCAGTTGCGATATCATCATTTAGACAACCATTGATGTAAGTAATTGAAAGACAATTTTTGATATGTTATATATATTTATTTCTATATATTTTCAGATATTAAATAAATTCATGTCGTTAATGTGGAAAAATGAAAATTTTTATATTTCGTTATTATAGTAAATTATTTTTAAAAGAATCACAAAAATATGTTTTATGATTTTCAGCAAATAAATTAACTAAATTACAATTTTTCTACAAGTTTTTTGCGTTTTTTTCAGTCTACTAAAATTCAGCAAAAAATTTATTAATTTTTAGCAAGGCTTTTTTATTTCTAATCTACTAAGTGTTAGCAAAACTTTTGCTGAATCTACAAATTTTGTTGCTAAAAATCAGCTCGCTGATTTTCATGTTAAAAAATGTTGATATCACTTAAAACATATAAGAAATTTAACCACACCATATTTAAATTTAATAAAATTTTGTACACTTTAAAATTATTATGCATTTCTTTGGCAGAGAGGAAATTAAATGTTAAGCCTTATAAAAAATTTAAATATTTAAAAATTAAAATTTTGTCATTTTGGTTTAAAACGTTTCGTTAGTAAATAAAATGTTACAATATAAATTGTTACTGCCACAGTTAATTAAACGCAAAACAACTAAAAACTTGACATAGCACATATTGTACACTCAAAAAAAAAAAAAAAGTTGGTAAAGTCAGCAAAAAATTTTGCTGAGTCAACAAAATTTTGGTCAGGAGGGTGCATGAAAAAAAAAATGCTAATGTCAGCAAATTCATTTTCTGAAAATCAGCGAGCTGATTTTTAGCAACAAAATTAGTAGATTTAGCAAAAGTTTTGCTAACACTTAGTTGAATAAAAATAAAAAACTCCTTGCTAAAAGTTAACGAAATTTTTGCTGAATATTAGTAGACTGAAAAAAAACTAAAAACATTTGTAGAAAAAAGTATATGTTGGTTAATTTATTTGCTTAAATATTAAAAAAAGAATTTTGTGATTCTTTTAAAAATAAATTACAATACGTTACAAAATATGAAAATGATCATACTCCCACATTGACGACATGAATTAATGTAATATCTAAATAGGAATACTTATATATAACATAAACAAAATTATCTTTCAACTACTTACACCAATGGTTGTCTAAATGGTGACATCTTTTAAATGAAGACAAATACCGTAGATAATTCTAGGAAATAAAGGAAAAAAATATGACATATATCGTACAACTTTTTTTTGGGGGAAAAAAAAAACAAGAAAACATAAAAATTACATAAGATGGATGTCCTTGTCTTTTGCTTTACTCTGTTTACCTGAACGTATATTTGTTTACAATTTGACCAAAACTACTTTAATAATCGCTATATGCATTTGGTTTACAATTACACATTTAATCTTTATTAAATTTAAATATTTTAATTTTGTTAATAGACCATTTCTTTGACAGCCATCGACAACACAAAATTTAAGTTGTTTCAAGCTACAATAATATTTTATGCATGAAAAACAGATACAAAAATCTTCCATGGTTGATTTTTTATATGTTTTACAAAAGTTGCAGTTTTTAGTATCATTTTCCACGTCTCTAGTTCATCGTGACATGCCCCGACATCTACTTCATTTTGCGTATATCTTTATATCTGGTTGTCGTTAATAGTGTGATTAATGTGGTTATAAGTACAATTTTTTTAGCAAAATAACTTAGTAAAACATTAGTAAAATATTAGTAAAACATTAGTTCATAACAGTTAAGTATTGCATAAGTTTAACTAAAATTTTAACTGGGAACACAATTTTCAAGACGTTTTTGTTTTTGTTAAGTGTATGTATAATTACTGCAAAAAAAAAAAACTATTACTCTTGGTTTGGCAAATTTTCAAAAAACTTGGCACAATCATTGTTTGTTAACAAACCAAAAGAAAAAAGAAAAAAAAACAATACAAGACAAATTTCCGTTTATGTCATCAAGCAGAACCAAGACCATACAACAAATGCAATAATTAGGGCAAGGAATTTCATGCAAATGCATGTTTTTCTCGATTATCTAAAACTGATATAGGCTAATTATTTATTTGAATCGTGAAATTTAGAGCATAAAAGCATCGACTTGTAGTTGCATATTGTAGCAAAAGTAAATATTTTTGCATATTTGGGCTTTTTATGCATATTTTTGCTTTTTAAGGCATATTTGTGCATATTTTTCATATATTTAAAGTACATTAATTTAAATTCATTAAAAAAAATCAAATTTGAATACAGTTTTATATTTTCATTTAAGCTAAATTAATATTAAATTTTTAAATCTTAGCTGGATCGAAGTAAAGCGTAAGATCCTGTTACTATTGCAATGATAAATGGCAAATTAAATTTTAAATCTATATTTTTATGTTATTACGCTTTGATTTTGCAAAAGTGTTCTTTGAAGTTCACATTTTTAATTTTTAGCTGCACTCAGGTAATTAATAACCTAGAAATGACTAAAAAATACCGTTAACATACTCCAAAAGTTGTCAAAAAGGCGATGACTGTATTTGTCATAAGAATTACTAACCATGTAGTCATTTTTAATCATTGATAAAACAACTACAACAGTATTAAAAACGACTATCGATGCTGTCAAAAACAACTAACCTTAAATGAATGCATTGCATAACCATAAAAACAATTAACAAAACAATAAAAACAATAAAAACAATGAACATAAAACGACTATATAAACTGTAAAAACTATTGTTTTTAACAGTTATTTTTTCTATATTTTTAAAATATTTTTTTCTTTTATTTACAATAAAAATTTGTATTTCCTACATCCTATTTAAAATGCAAAGCCAAAATTCCAAACGGGTTTCCAGTTATGACGTTTTTATGCATTGAAGACACAATAAACTTTTCTAATTATTATTTGCAAACTATGAACATTTCAATAATAACAAATATATACTAAATGAGAATTTTTAAATACTCGACATAATCTTAAAGTTTTAAATAACTAACAAAAATTAACTGCACTGATAATAATACATGCATAAAGCTACGAAAAAAAATTTAAAAATAACAAAAACTTTGGTAAAATACACGAAAAGTTGTTCATTTTACAAAATATTTCGTTGTTTTGACATATTTTTCGTATTTTTAGCATAGATTATTATGAGTTCGTTTTCTAAAAAATAACTGTTTTGGTAGTTGTTTATTAAAATACTAAAATAAGTACTCAAAGCAACTGTTACTGAAGTACAGTATTTTTGTTTGGTTATTTTTTTAAATGACTTTCTAAATTTGTCGTTTTTCATTTTGTCATAGAAAAATTACTACACTAGCTGATGAAACTACTACTACTGTTTACAACCCAAATGACCTACATGCCTGCTACCTTCTAAGGCTGCCTCAGGGCAGTCTTCATAAAATTTACCACAAATTTAGAAAACTAAATTTGCTAAATATTTTGCGAAGAAATTTTTCGTGTGCCGTCCACGGCTTCAAAATCAAAATTTCCTAAAATTTCAAAAACTAAATTTTTTTAAAAAATATAGTTTTCAAAATTCTAAAAAAACAATTTAAGTTGACTAACAACTCTTTAAATAAAAAATAAGTAAGATTGAAGCTTTATCTTTAATAATAAGTCCTTACTTTAGTCCAAGGACTCACAGGATTTTATCAGGATTCCTCTAAAGGACATCGTCCTAACTTATAAACTAATAGACGGATTTTGCAGACAGAAGACATTAAGTATTAATAGCAAAGCGTTGAAGTTTGAACAATGTAAATTGAAGTTTAGATACTTTTTCGCCTAATTTCGCTTTTTCCAAAAAGCAAAAATCGCGATATCTTCCTAAATAGAAGCAGAAAAAAAATCGTTTTTCGAGCGTGTTTATATCTTGGTAAGATAAATATTTTTTGTCCAAAAACTTCTCTTTTATATGCTTTAGTTTTCAAAATGCAACCTAAAATAATTTGGCTCATATCGCCTTAATTAGGCAACGAAGATGACAAAGCCAATTGTGACAATTTTTTGTTGTTGTTTTTGTTTTTTCTTTGATATTTTAAATTTTGAATCTCGCTCCTAGACGAGGACAAGAAATTCTCATTGAGTTTGTGATTTAACATAACAAATATCTCTAGAAATTCTAATAACAAAGTCCCCTGAAGATTTCCTTAGGCAGGAATGAAATCCGGATAGGGACACGCCTACATCTGATTGCTTTTCACAATTTGTTAAATAAGTTTTGGGACTTTAGCACATTTAATTACTATAAATGCAATTAATGATTATCCCGATGAAAATAAATTTAAATAACAAATATGCAGGTGCTTGTGCAAATTTAAATGTAACTGACACTAATAGAAAACATATGATTTTCTATTGTTGATTTACTTGAATAAACGTCACTACATTGCTAGGTCTGTCAAAAAAACAGAGTAGTATTTGGAAGATGACAAAGCCAATTGTGACAATTTTTTGTTGTTGTTTTTGTTTTTCTTTGATATTTTAAATTTTGAATCTCGCTCCTAGACGAGGACAAGAAATTCTCATTGAGTTTGTGATTTAACATAACAAATATCTCTAGAAATTCTAATAACAAAGTCCCCTGAAGATTTCCTTAGGCAGGAATGAAATCCGTATAGGGACACGCCTACATCTGATTGCTTTTCACAATTTGTTAAATAAGTTTTGGGACTTTAGCACATTTAATTACTATAAATGCAATTAATGATTATCCCGATGAAAATAAATTTAAATAACAAATATGCAGGTGCTTGTGCAAATTTAAATGTAACTGACACTAATAGAAAACATATGATTTTCTATTGTTGATTTACTTGAATAAACGTCACTACATTGCTAGGTCTGTCAAAAAAACAGAGTAGTATTTGGAAGATGACAAAGCCAATTGTGACAATTTTTTGTTGTTGTTTTTGTTTTTTCTTTGATATTCTAAATTTTGAATCTCGCTCCTAGACGAGGACAAGAAATTCTCATTGAGTTTGTGATTTAACATAACAAATATCTCTAGAAATTCTAATAACAAAGTCCCCTGAAGATTTCCTTATGCAAGAATGAAATCCGGATAGGGACACGCCTACATCCGATTGCTTTTCACAATTTGTTAAATAAGGTTTGGGACTTTAGCACATTTAATTACTATAAATGCAGATAAACAATTTTGTTGAAGAACTTATTATATGTTTTTCGAGTGGAGCGCATGGTATGAATTTCGTTGCAAAACATCGTTTGGCAGTTAGAAAGTAAAGGTCGATATTCTGAGTGTGCCTTTTATAAGCGCCAACCTTTCTGTTTCATTTACATGAAATTCCTTGCCCTAGTAATAACGCAGCACTTTAGATTTGTTGTTTTAAATGAATGCAAGTGTAAGTGTGAAGTAATTGAAACTTCCTTGTTGTAAGAAAAGCTCTAATACTTTTTTTCTGTTTAAGTAAAAAAGTTAATGGGAAAAATCATGATGTATGCAGTATGTCAGTTGTATCAAGTAATTAACAAACACCCGTTGAAATATTTAATCATAATTTGCACTACTAACATGAATTTCTTTAAAAATAACTTTAAAATATATAAAACAAATAGTTCCTCTTTTATAAAAAAAAAAAAATAACCAAAAAGTATTATATCTTTCGCGACTAGTCGGAGGAGGATTTAATCCACAAGTACGAATACCAAAAATGTTATTCTTGACCAGACTTGGGCAATGTCAATTACATTTAATAATCATTCACTTGTTGAATTTTTCTATATCATAAGTAATTTCAGACCTACGCTTTGTTATGTCTAATTACACGAAGTTGGGCGTAATTGAGTAACTGCCCTGTAATTAAATAAGAAGATGTTGTTACTAGTCCCCATGTTTGGTATTAAAAAATTTACAAATTTTCCAAGGAAGCGCTTAAGTTCACAAGTGCGATCGTAGGTATGCTATTATTAATGATATAGAAAAATTTCACAAGTGAATGATTGTGAAATGTAATTGAATCCCAGCAACAATTTTTAGCAGCAATTTAGCAGATTTAGCAGCAAAAATAAAACTGTTACGTTTACAAAATTTTAATGATATTTGAGTTGAGTTTTAGTTCATTGAAAATTGTAATTGACTCTGCTAAACTGAGCAAAAATTTCTGCAAATTATTTGCAATCAGCAAACAAAAACTGTAATATCAACAAAATGTTTGCTATGTTTACCTTAAATGTAGTAAGTAGAATGTAAATAACATTATATTTAGTCAAATCAACAGAAATTGTTGATAAAAAATTGTAGATTTCTAATTTTAGAAGGTCATGTTTTTATATGCATTTAAAAGATATCAAACAAAAAGCTTTTAAAATTTCACATTTTTTTTTTTTTGATTTTTTTTTTGCTGATTTTAGATGATTTATTTGTTATTTAAAATTAACAAAAATTAAGCTTAAATATAACTAAAAATTCGTAAATTCCACAGATTTATAAAGGGTGTTTTTTATGCAGGTATATAACTATAAGTTGGCAACAGTTTTTTAACTGGCGGCCATTTTTTCAGCTGTCAAGTGATTTATGTTTAGTTTGGTTTGGCATTTCAACATGAATAGACTGACGTCTGAACCACGCTTCCAAATTGTGCCAATTTATTTTGAAAATCATGGATCTGTCGCACCACGTTTACTCTAAATGATAATGTGCATCCACAGAGACGTCATACAGTGCGTACAAAAGAAGTCATTGCTGCTGTAGAGCGTAGTGTAGAAGAAGACCCCAATCAGTCTATCCTTCAATGGTGACCACTATAGAGCCATGATTACTGACTTTTTCGTTCATCAATTGAACAACCATGATGTGCAGGAGCTGTGGTTTCAACAAGACGGCTCAACATGTCACACAGCTCGTGCCACAATTGATTTATTGAAGGAAACGTTTAGTAACCGCATAGTTTCACGTTTCGGACCGGTGAATTGGCCGCTGGACTATTTTCTGTGGAGATATGTGAAGTTACGCCGAAACGATTGACCACTTGGAGGACAACATTCGCCGCGTTATTTCCAATATACGGCAACAAATGTTGGAACAAGTCATCGAAAATTAGACCTCCAGATTAGACTACGTCCGAGCTAGCCGTGGCGGTCATATACCAGAAGTCATATTTAAATTATAATGCCAGAAGATTATCTTTCGAATAAAGTAATTTTCATGTCAATTTAAAATATTCATCTTTGTTTTATTCCATTTCAAAGTTCTATACTTCTATAAAATACACCATTTATTTATTAAAAAAATCTGCTAATTATAGCAGTTTTTTCTGCAATCTCATTTTTAAATAAGTTTTAGTAGTTTTAGCGAAAATTTTTAATAAATTTTTTCTATTGGAATACTTTAAAACTTGCATTTCATTACTTTAGCTGTCAAACAACATGGGTTGTCAATATTGAACATATTTAATTTTTTGCATTAAACACAACATCCGAAATGACTGCAAAATTGTGAATCTACACTGATAGAAAAATACTAGTAAAAATTTTTGCTAAAACAATTAGAAATTAGTTAAAAATGACGTTGCAAAAAACTGCTATTATTAGCAGGTTATTTTTTTTTTGCTAATATAAGAATAGCAAAAATAAATCTGTTGGATCTTCAAATTTATAGTTATATTTGAGCTCAATTTTATTTAATTGAAAGTAACAAATTCTTCTTCTTAACTTAGCAAAAAATTTGCTAAATATTAGCAGACAAAAAATATTACTAAAAAAATTTGAAATTTTTAAATGTTTTTTTAGATTTTTTCAGATTAATAGCAACCTACAATTTTTTAACAAAAATTTCTGTTGATTTTAGCTAAATATACTGATGTTTGTATTCTACTAAATTTAAGGTGAATATAGCTACCACTTTGTTGGTAATAAAGTTTTCGTGTGCTGCTTAAGTCTACAAATCTCTCTACAGATCCCGTACAAGGAGATATCCCTACCTTAATGAACTTCGAATATATTGTGGAGAATAAAAATTTTAGTTTCACGTATTTTTTTTAGCTGCCCAATCTCATGTTTAGGCGTTACTAAGTGGGGTCAAAAATTACCCCAGTTTACATTTGCTCGGTTTATTTCGTTCTATTAAAACTAACTATAGACAAATTGGGTATCAAATGAAAGGATTTTTAAAGACACATTCATTGGTATAGAAATTATGCCCAAATACATACAAGTATTTTTGTTTAAAAAAAAAAAATGAGTTTTGAGTTACATTTATTAAGTAATACAATTTGTATTAACCCTTAAATGCATAATGTACCATATATGATACAAGCATTTAATCCTACGACAATCCCGCTCATTAAACTAAATAATGATACCGTTACTTTTAAATTGTACAAAACACTATTACTCTTCATAAAAATACCGCTTTAGCTGACTTACAATTGGTTTTAATTGTCAGTAAGCTGCCAAAGTGGGAGTATGCACTTTTTGCACAGAATTTCAAAAGTGAATTTCAAACGTGAAAAAGAAGTTTATCAAATATATTATTCAAGAATTGGTAAGTAAATTGGACTTAGTTTTAGCTAATTATAAAGAATTTGGATCAAATTTGACATATTGTATTATATATACATATGTATAGAATGCATAGTGTACACATTGTTTTTCCTCTATTCCGGGAAAACGATTCATTTCCCAGAAAAATGAATGCCCAAATCGAGTTCAGCAAGCGACTTTACATAAAGGTAGCTTGGTCCCCATACCGGGTGCAGACCTCATGCATTTAAGGGTTAAGCTATAAATAATGCATAGCAACTAATATTTAATTTAATCGAGGGAGTGTCTGAGCTTTATACGATATTCGAAACCGTTCGGTTTTTATGCAACTTTTCCCGAACACCATATTTCCCCTATATTTTAAATAATTGATATATGTGGCAACTCTGTGTCCACTCTATATTCAATATGGGTATCAAAATTGTTATTTTCTTGAGTACTTAAACACTGCGTACAAATAAATCTTGTTTTCGTAGCTTAAATACAAGTTTTCCTACAAAAACAAATGCATTTTTAACACTACTTTTTAACCCTTAAACGTAAGATTGGGCCAGCTAAAAAAAAAAAAAAATACGTATCTCTCTTTTTGCTCCTTTACAATAATGCATTAAAATCTGCTAGTTCGGGTCCATAGTTTATTGAAATCTGATAGTTTGGGTCGGGATGCCTCCCTTGTTAGTCGTCAAAAGGTTTAAAGGGTGCTTACTTGTTAATTTCCTCAATATTCTTGTACTAACCCTCTAACGGGTAAGGCTGCCTTTAGGGCAGTCTTCAGAAAATTTACTACAAAAGCGTCAAATGAGCGCTTTATACTTAGAAATTATTATATTCAGATAGAAAACAAAATTTGCTAAATAACTTGCGAAAAAAAATTTCGTGTGCCGCCCACGGTTTGAAAGCGAGAAAGCTTCAAAATTTCGTAAAATTTCAAAACCTAATTATTTCTGAAAAAATAAAGTTTTCAAAACTCTAACAATCCAATTTAAGTTGACTAATAAAATATAAGTAAGATCGAAGCTTTATCTTTAATAATAAGTCCTTACTTTAGTCCAAGGACTCACAGTATTTTATCAAGATCCTCTAAAGGACATTGCCTTAACTTATAAACTAATAGAAGGATTTTTATGAAATTTTGCAGAAAGAAGACATTAAGTATTAATAGCAAAGCGATGGAGTTTGATCGAAACAATACTTGTGTGTACGTAGTGTGACCAAACTCCACTTTAGCTACAATCATCGCTGTGTCGACCGTGGCTCAACTGGTTAAGAGGTGAGATTACGATGCATAGCTTGATGCTAAGGTAGTGAGTTCAAATCACAGTACGACACCAAAAAATAAAAAGTTTTTCATATAGAGCAAATTAACAATATAAAATACTTTGTTCAATTGACACATAAATTAACCACTGACGAGTCCCAGGAGGGCGACGAAACTGCGGCAGTCTGGTGTATCCCTTGTGTCCGTAAAATTTTTCAATAAAAATGTTTTCTTCTTCTTCTTCCTGTAAAGAGACTAACTAAAATGTAAATTAAAGTTAAGATACTTTTTCGCTTTTCCCAAAAAGCGAAAATCGCGATATTTTCTTAAATAGGAACAGAAAAAATAAATTGTTTTTCGAGCGTGATTATATCTTGGTAAGAGAAATATTTTTTGTCCAAAACTTCTCTTTTATATGCTTTAGTTTCCAAAATGCACCCCAAAATATGTTGGCTCATATCGCCTAAACAATTATGCTGAAGAACTTATTATTTGTGTTTCGAGTGGAGCACATGGTATGAATTTCGTTGCAAAACATCGCTTGCCAGTTCGAGGGTTAACTTTGTTTTAAAAGGAAATCTTATTAAGATAACCTTTCGCTTACAGGAGGTTTTCTAACATTTTTCTTTCTTAAGATTTCATCGTGTTTTAACATTCAAATAATAAAATATTCAATTGCATAACTTTCAATTTCCTTATTATGTTGATGCTACAGTGTAGCAATTGCTGACAAGTATGTGCGAATATTTTCATTTTTACTCTCTGGATCAGTATTGATGGCTTTTTATATTATGAATTTGGCTAAAAGTTTCCGGTATTCCCATCACATGTACAAAACCCCAATTGTTAAGCAGCAACAATTGCCACATACAACAAAGACAAAGAAGACGAGACATCGACGACACTCTGGTTAAACTGTTGTAACTAGCCAACCCCAACTACCAACAAATAGTCAGTCAGTCAGTCAGCCAGTCGAAGTCAGGTTGCTAATTGTTGGTACCTTCTTTTTGAAAAATAAAATTTCTTGGCTTTAAAATATTTATAAAAATTCGGCATTAAAATGATAAAGATGATGTTGATTTGGTTGCTTTGTTATATGGTTGACTGGTTGGTTATGTTGTTACCACTTGGTGTGGCATGACTTAATTGGCCTGTATATACGTCTGTCCATCATATTTCATTGTCTTTGATTGGTTTAACTTCAGGCTTTAATCGTTTTGATTTTTTATCTTATTTCCAGTGTTAAACAGGTTAATTTAAAGTATAAGGAAATCTTTTATTTTACCTTCACGTCTGCTTTTATATTAACCATAAGCTTGATATCCTTTTGAAAAACCCTTCTAAAAACAATAACCGTGACAATTAATATCACAAAAAAAAAAACAAAAAAAATACAAAGCATATTAGTTTTTAATTTAATTTATCTTTAACATATCAACAGTAGTGGCTATAATATGATGGGCATCAGCTATATGAAGAATTTTTAATACACTTTGGTAATTATAAAGGGTGATTTTTTTTTAGCAACTTTCTTTCTGGCAACACTGTTTTTGGCAGCTAAGCTGTTTTCGTGTATAATGTTACTATTAAACATGTTCAGTTTGGTGTATAATTTAACCATGAATCGACTTACAAACGAACAACGCTTGCAGATTATTGAAATTTATTATCAAAATTAATGCTCGGTTAAAAAAGTGTAAATTGTGTTCAGCGACGAAGCTCATTTCTGGTTAAATGGACATGTGATAAAGCAAAATTGCCGTATTTGCAATGCATCCCTAAAAATGCACTGTTTGGTGTGGATTATGGGCCGGTCGCATCATTGGACCGTACTTTTTCAAAGTCGACGAAGGCAGGAAAGTTACTGTGAATGGCGAGCGCTACCGTGCGATGATTAAAAATTTAGTTTTGCCCAAAACAGAAGAGCTGGACTTGGGCGCGATGTGGTTTCAACAAGGCGGTGCCACATGCCACACAGCACGCGAAACAGTGGCCCAATTGAGATTCCAGTTCTTTGTACAGTTTATTTCACATTTGGAGCCGGTCAATTTGCCGCCTAGATAGTGCGATTTAACGCCTTTAGACTATTTTTTGTGGGGATATATTAAGGCTCATGTCTATAGGGACAAGCCCGCAACGGTTGACGCACTGGAAGACAATATTGAAGAATTTATTCCTGAGATACCGGCCGATATGTTGGGGAGAGTATGCCAAAATTTGACCCTTCGTATGAAGCATTTGAGGCGTAGTCGCGGTCAACATTTACATGAAATCATCTTTAAACATTAAATTAAATAGATCGTTCTATCGACTCAAATAAAGATTTCATACATTTCTCTAAATTGTATGTGTGTTTTTTTTTAATCAAATCCGAAAGCTCTTTAAAAGTCACCAGATAGAAATTGCCAACCCTACCAAAAAATAGTACTGGCAAACCACTGCTATGTTTGTCAATTCCACTCTGTTAAAAATTACTAAAGTTACAACTCTAATATTGTACTAGAAAAATACTATTTTGTTTGCAAAACATGTGTTTTGCCAATACCACCAGCAAATTATTTTGTCAGTATTGTTTTAACCATTATTACAACAAATTAGACGCATTATTAATTTTTACATTTCTCAAAATTAATTTAATTTAAGCTATTTTAAAAAGACCAAATTTTTTTTAATTACCAACATTTTGCCAACGGTCACAAGTTCGCTAAAACCAACGGTTGGCCTCCATCGCTTTGCTATTAATACTTAAAAATCCTTCTATTAGTTTATAAGTTAAGACAATGTCTTTTAGAGCAATCCTGATAAAATCCTGTGAGTCCTTGGACTAAAGTAAGGACTTATTATTAAAGATAAAGCTTCGATCTTACTTATATTTTATTAGTCAACTTAAATCGGATTTTTAGAGTTTTGAAAACTTTATTTTTTCAGAAATAATTAGTTTTTGAAATTTTACGAAATTGTGTGAGATTTTATTTGTTCGGTTTTAGATCATGACAAATTTTTCTCTAAATTAACAGAAAAATTATAATTTTTATATGATAATTTACTTTGACTATTAGAAAAAAAACACTTGAAGCTTTCTCGCTTTCAAACCGTGGGCGGCACACGAAATTTTTTTTCCCAAGTTATTTAGCAAATTTTGTTTTCTATCTGAATATAATAATTTCTAAGTATAAAGCGCTCATTTGACGCTTTTGTAGTAAATTTTATGAAGACTGCCCTAAAGCAGCCTTTCCCGTTAGAGGGTTAGTACAAAAATATTGAGGAAATTAACAAGTAAACACCCTTTAAACCTTTTGACGACTAACAAGGGAGGCATCCCGACACAAACTATCAGATTTTAATAAACTTTGGACCCGAACTAGCAGATTTTAATGCAATTATTGTAAAGGAGCAAAAAGAGAGATACGTATTTTTTTTTTTTTAGCTGGCCCAATCTCACGTTTATGGGTTAAAAAGTAGTGTTAAAAATGCATTTGTTTTTGTAGGAAAACTTGTCTTGTCTACGAAAACTAGATTTATTTGTAAGCAGTGTTGAAGTACTCAAGAAAACAAAAATTTTGATACCCATATTGAATATAGAGTGGACACAGAGTTACCACATATATCAATCATTTAAAATATAGGGGAAATAGGCTCTTCGGGAAAAGTCCTATAAAAACCCAACGGTTTCGAATATCGGATAAAGCTCAGACACTCCCTCGATTAAATTAAATAGGAGTTGTTATGCATTATTACTAGCTTAACCCTTAAATGCATAAGGTCAGCACCCGGTATGGAGACCAAGCTACCTTTATGTAAAGTCGCTTGCTGAACTCGAATTGGGCATTCATTTTTCTGGGAAATGAACCGTTTTCCCTGAAAAGAGGAAAAACAATGTGTACTATATATGGTACAATCTGCATTCTCATACCTAATACAAATTTTTTTTAAAAAATTGTAGATTGCTATTAATGCTGAAAAACCCTTTAAAAATTTCACATTTTTTAGTAATATTTTTTGTAAGCTTATATTTAGCAAAGTACGAATAACGCTGAACGTTCTGGACGGCCAATTGAGGACAATACGCCCGAAAATGACGAAAAAATCCACGATATGGTGTTGGTCGATCGAAGAGTAAAAGTGCGTGAAATTGTTGATGCCATAGGCATTTTATATGGCAGTGTGGTTTCGATTTTAAATGATCAGTTGGGGTTAAGAAATCTGTTTGCAAGATTGGTGACGAGTTTGCTCTCAATTGACCATAAACGTGATCGTGTGACATGACAACTTCAAAGTATTGTTTGGAGTTGTTTAACCGCAATTCGAATGAGTTTTTGTGGCGTTTTGTAACTGTGGATGAAACAAAGTTCCATTACAACACTCCGGAGACCAAGCAGCAATCTAAACAATGGGTTTCTCCGGGTGAACAGGCTCCGAAGAAGGCCAAGGTAAGTTTGTCGGCCAATAAGGTGATGGCAACAGTTTTTTGGTATGCACGCGAGATAATCCACATCGATTACCTTCAAAAGGGAAAAAACAATAAACGCGAATATTATGCCAACTTATTGGACCGATTTAACAAGGATTTAAAAAAAACGAACTCATATGGCCAAGAAAAAAATTCTTTTTCATCAAGATAATGCACGTTTGCACACGTGTGCAGTCTCAATGGCAAAATTTCATGAATTGGGCTATGAATTGGTACCTCACCCGCCATATTCTCCGGATTTAGCCCCCAGTGACTCTTTCCTATTTCCAAACCTAAAGAAATGGATCGGTGGATACAGATTTAGCTCCAACCATGAAATTATTGATCAAACAAATGCCTATTTTATGGACCTCGAAAAATCCTATTTTTTGTAATTGATACACAAATTGCAGAAACGTTGGACTAAGTATTGAGCTAAAAGTATTGAGCTAAAAGGAGATTGTGTTAAAAAATATTTTTTTTTTTTGCAAAAAAAACTGTGTTTTGTTCAAAAAGTCATGGACTTATTGTTCCGCCCTCGTACTTTCAATTAAAATTAAAAAAAATAAAATTTAGCTCAAATATAACTACAAATTTGAAAATTCAACAGATTTATTTTTGCTATTCTTATCTTAACAAAAAAACCTACTAATAATAGCAGTTTTTTGCAAAGTAATTTTTAACTAATTTTTAATTGTTTTAGCAAAAATATTTACTATAATTTTTCTATAGGTGTACATTTTTGCAGTCATTTCGGATATTGTTTTTAATGCAAAAAATTCAAAATGTTCAATATTGACAACCCATGTTGTTTGACACCTAAAGTGTTGAAATGCAAGTTTTAAAGTATTCCAATGGAAAAAAATTAGTAAAAATTTTCGCTAAAACTACTAAAAATTATTTCAAAATTACTATAATTAGCAAATTTTTTTTACTAAATAAATCTGCAGAACTTATGAATTTTCAGTTATATTTAAACTAAATTTTTGTTAATTTAAGTTAAAAAAAAAATGTATTAAACATTAAATTAAATAGATCGTTCTATCGACTCAAATAAAGATTTCATACATTTCTCTAAATTGTATATGTTTTTTTTTTAAATCAAATCCGAAAGCTCTTAAAAGGTCACCCTTTATATATAGCCAGGTAGAAATTGCCAACCCTACCAAAAAAAATAGTACTGGCAAACCACTGCTATGTTTGTAAATTCCACTCTGTTAAAAATTACTAAAGTTACAACTCTAATATTGTACTAGAAAAACACTATTTTGTTTGCAAAACATGTGTTTTGCCAATACCGCCAGCAAATTATTTTTCCAGTATTGTTTTAACCATTATTACAACCAATTAGACGTATTATTAATTTTTAAATTTCTCAAAATTAATTTAATTTAAGCTATTTTATTGCTTAAGAATTTTTAGCATCCGAACCACTTTGACATCGAACCAGGATGACGGAGCCTATCTATGAGCCAAGCTGGCTAAAAACACCGATCTGGGCCAGGGTATTTAACTACCCTGGATACGTTTTACCAATCACCCTGAACTGTACCAGCAACAGATAGTTCAATAACATGTCTTAATGCCCTCGCCCCTTTGCATCACGAAAAGTGCGTATGCAATAGAATATTACAGACTTCTTGACAATTGTCCGTAAATGTACCATCAGGTTTCGTGAGAGAGCCAAGCTTTGCTGTATTATATTTCTGAAAGATCTATCAAACTATGGTAGTCTCTCTCACTCCATTTATCGCTTCAGAAAAAGTAATATATGAATTCAGTTTGGCTTGTCGTACTTTCTTCTTATATTTCTTTCGTTTAAGATGTCAATTGTTCAAGTCAAATTTCGAGATTTTAAGGCTCTGTTCAAAAGTGCCCTGGAACTTTTCCTAAGCTTTCCGAACTCTATATTCCACCAGGAAACAGATGATCCTGGTCTGCTTTTCCTTAAATCCCGCGCGGTCTCACAGTAATCAAAGTTCTGCCCCATTTCTTGGATTCAATTTGTACCGACTGAATGCTGCAAAGTTCCGGAATGGAATGCAAATTCTGATGCAATAGCCCTCCAAACTCTTTCTGATTTATCAATTTTCATCAAGAACGAGACATCCCTTTACCAGTGAACTAATCTTGCTATTAGGTAAGGTGATATCATTGACCTGTTGTCTACGATTAGTGAGAAAAGTTGATTTATTACAAACATTCAGTACAGCCAAATTCGAAGATGGAATTAAGTCCAGAAATTTGTAACCACTAGGTTTGCACTTTTTGCTACACCAAACGATATTTTGAAAATTAGCTACACAGCCAATAATCAAAATTGTTTTCCTACGCGGAGGTATAGAGAGTCATAGGGCGTATAGGCAGATACGATAATTGTCTCCACCAATACACCCTTATTACGACAACGCAAACTTAGCTCTACAATGTCCTGTCAAAAAAATTGCCTTAACAACGAGCAATCGATCGTCCTTGGGACAATCATACAGGCCACTAGGTATTCAAATCCTGCATCATATAAGGTTGGATCCCATTTAATTAGATTGATGCCACAGACTCGTTTACTTAAAATCCATGGTTCTTGTATTAAGATTATTTGAGTATATGCGTGCAACAAACTACTGCACACAGAGAAAAACTTTGACATCTTCCAACTTAAATTCTGTCACAATAGATTTGCACAACTGAATATTGGGTTTCACAACGAAATTCTATGTATGCATAAAATGGCTGAATCCGGTTTGATGTGTTACGAGTTAATTTGAGTATAGGTAATATCTGTATTCACTGTAATATAGGAAAAGTCCCTAGCCCCGTGTTTGAATGCTAAAAAGACAAGAGTGGATCAAAATTAATGATAAATAGGTTTTTTATTAAAGCTCTGCCTATTATACAGATTCTAGCTTTTCTAAAACTTCGGGTTGTGATGAGATCTTTTGCCAGATCGAAATACATGTATCAACGTTGGAAACTCGTTATCAATTACTAAAAATAACAAAAAAAAAAAAAAAACTAAGAAAACCGTGAAAACCATTATTATTACCCCCAATCCCTGCCATCATCTAGGATGCGGAAAGAAAACCGTCTGAGATTCAAATAAGAACGCTTTGCATACTTGAAACGAATCACTTCCAAAGACTGTAATTCCACTCCTACTTCAAGAAGTGGGTCAGTATGGACGCTTTGTAGGACCAAACCCTCCAGTTTCTGGTTTCCAGCCCCGCGTTCTGTTAATTACTCGGAGTCTGGAAACTACTCCTTTGACACTGGGGTTACCCCGGATTTTTGAAAAAAATAAAATTTCCACTTAACATTCTCAAAATAAAGATACATCTGCTTCGAAAAATTCCATTCTTTAAACATACAAAAAAATTCCTTAAAATGTAACTCGCTTAAAAAACTATTTTTAGCCACCACTGTTTTAATTAATTTCTTTTGTAGCTTAAAAACAATATGATATCTTCTTTTTTTAATAACTTAGGATTTATGATGGAATTTATTATTATTATTATTATTATTATTAGTATTATTTCTTTGATTTATTAATACTGATGGTAATCTAAAGTATTACCATTTAACCTTGTAAATTTCTTTTGATTTTTATGTCTTTATAACACAAAAAAAAAAATAACGAATTAATAGGTAAATATAAATACCACACTATGACGTATCATATTGAACATGGCACAAACACTGGCCAACTGATTGATAATGCCTTGTAATGCTTAATTGGTTTATAATATGGATGATGATTTTGCAATATGTGGTAAAAAGATGTTAAGGTATGTTAATACAATTTTTGATCAATGTCATAGTTTAAGCCATACTGGCTTACAAATTGTAAAAAAATGTTCGATCCTCGATATTTGGCATTTATGTATTATGTATATATTCCATGTAAAATCGCGCGCTGAATCCGAAAATGAAGTCCAAAAGTACAAAACTAGATTCATTTCGTGAGATATAGCTAAATTTTTAAATTTTCCATTTAAAAAAAAAATATGTTTTAATTATTTTAAAATATGTCCGGACCGAAACGGTGAATTTTAATTTTTTTTATTTTTAAATTAAAGCTAATTAAATGCTGTATAAAATCTCTTAACAATATTTTTCAATCCGATTATCTCCTTAGAAGCTATTTATCGATATATCGAATTTAGAAAAAAAAAAAACAAAATTTCACTAACAAAAAGTTAAAGTTACATCCCATTTATGAACATGTGTGAACTCATTCATGCTCATTTATGAAGTGATTCGAGTGTGTCCATATACCACCATATAGGATTCATAAGAGTTCATAAGTGATCATATATATAAACAATACCAAGTTTGATATAATTTTTATTAAAAATAAAAATTATGTATTTTAAACCATTAAATGAAAATTATTAAAGTTCGAGTCCATACTCTATATTTCTTTATATCTTTATATCCTAATAAAGAAATAAAGAGCATGGCCTCGAACTTGAATAATTTTCATTTTCATTATAAATACTTCCTCAATTTTCGTTAATGTACACATGTGACCATGTATGGCCATGGATAGACATGTATGATTAAATATATAAATATTGCCTCATTTTTCCATAATGTACACAGATGATCATATATTATTACTCATATGGACATATAAGAATGGTTTATGAATACATATGAATTATGTATGGTAGCATGTGGCCATGTATGGTTGCATGTTTACATGTATGAAGCATGTGTGTTCATGTATGGATCAATATATGTATGTCGATTTTAAACAGGGTCTATACAGTTCAAATTCTGATCTATTACGAAGAAAATAAAAGGCTCTTTAACAAAATTAGTTAAAAATTGTAGACGCTACACTCAAAAAAATAATTTAATAGAAAAGTTAGTAAAACGTCTGTAAATCAAGTATACCATTTTTCAGTAAATTTTTTTTTGCTGAAATTGTGTTTTCAGCATGGATGGTAACCGATTCGATGCGGGTATCGGTAACTGTAACTGGTATTTTCTTTTATTTCAGTAACGGTATTTTAGGGGTATCGATATTTCAATTATTTCGGTAACAGTTTTTTGCGTTAACGGTATTTCACTTATTTCGATAACGGTTTTTTTAGTTATTTCGGTAACGGTATTTTAAGGGTAACGTTATTTAAGTTATGCAGGTAATGTTAACGCACACCGATATTTTTAGCCCCCTTTTGCCCGAGTTCCAATGACTGGCTAGTTTCTGATCAAACTTTTGGGAAATATATCTATTTACAGCAATTTTGTCATTTTATATCCTTAAAATACCGTTACCCAAATAACTAAAATATCGTTATTTCTAAAGTACCGTTACCGAAAGAATTGGAATAGCGTTATTCATTAGCATACCGTTACAGCAATAATCTAACAAAATCAGAAAAAATAATCACTGTAAATATATATTCTTCCAAAGCTTGATCATAAACTAGCCAGTTATTTGAATTCTAGCATAATGGGGATAAAATGATCGATTTGTATTGACATTACCTGAATTACTAAAATAACATTATCCTTCAAATAGCATTATCGAAATAACTGAAAAACCATTATCCCTAAAATGACGTTACCGAAATAAATGAAATACCGTTACCGCTAAAATACCAATACCGAAATTAGTAAAATACAGTTAACGCTAAAAACCCGGTACCAAAATAACTGTAATATCGGTAGCCCTAAAATACCGTTACCGAAATAAACGAAAAACGCATTACCCTTACCGATATCCGCATCGAATCGGTTACCATCCAGGCTTTAAACGCCTATATGGATGGAACTAAATGAACTTACAAATATCAGGCTCGGCGATGATTCATTCGCAAAAGTTACATTTTTAAGTACAGCAACTGATAAGAAAATAACACACATACGAGTGCCGACAAATATTAGAGTTTGTATACCGCTAAAATATGATATGGAACTAATATTTAAACATATTTAAGCATCGCTTTAAATTGTTTCTAATTTTATTTTTAAGACCAAAAGGGTTCAAAACCGTAAATCTAAGTATACCACATCGTTATTTCTGATAAGCGAGAGTTGACAGAAAAATTAGTTTTATCTATATGTTCTTACTAAAATTTTAGAATTAATCAATACTCATTTGAAATGTGTTTAGAACAATTTAGTAAAAATATTTGAGGTTAAAATTCGAAAACGGTCAAATTGATTGTCTCCGTAAAACTACTTTTTTTGAAGGTGGAAAATTTAAAAATTTAGCAATTTCTTAAAAACTGCTCTACTTTTGTAACTTCATTTTCGGATGAAGCGCGCTAATTTACATGGAAGATAACTGACAAATATCATGGATCAAAATCACTGTAAACTAGTGTTAACAATCAACCAAAAATTAAATTGATTCGATACGAAATATCATTTGATTTATTAAATAACTCATATAATAAAATTATGATAATCCACCACAAAAAAAAAACCAACAACACCAATTTTAACATTATTAATTACAGCATTAATGAGTGACCTATAGCAGGGATGGAAAATTGTCATTAAGATTTTGTACCAACCAGACAAAAATATTGTACTTTTTAACCACTCACCGTACCAATTTTTTTTTGTAAGAAAATTTGTTCGATCAATTTGGAATTTTGCAGAAAATATGGTTTTACAAAGAATTGCACTTCTGCGTCCCTCAACAATTTATATTTTAATATAAAATGTTTATACGATTAAAGTCAAGATTGCAGGAAATATTGCAGAGATTCGGAAGAGGCGGGTTCACACGTGGCATTTTTTGAATGATACTGCTTACCTATAAATTCTCGAATTTTATGTAATAATATCCCTCAATTTATGAGCTGATTACGAAAAATAATTGTTGCAATTCTTGTTCACCATTCACCTTAATTTTCAAATAAGGAGTGAGATCAAATAAATCCTAACACAGATTATCACTTATAACTTTTTTTATGTTTAAAAGTGAATTTTTTTTTAATCAAGTTATCTTTTAAAAAGTCGCCAGATGATGTGTATAAATTATTAGCGAAATCGGATCATTACTTTGTTTACAAATGGTAGCTGAACAAAAGTGAGTTAAGGAGCTTTTTTTGCCAGTTTTAGTGCCCTAATTGATAGGAGCAGACAATTTCCAAAAAAAGTGACAGCATTGGGAACTTACTTTGTAGCCTTCATCAATAATTTAAAAAGAATCTTAATATAAATTATTTTTTCTGAGTTCTGAACAATTAAGCATATTTTTTTCTACGAAATTTAATGTTTTTTTTTTGTAAAAATGCTACTTTTTTTGTTTTCACTTTTTGTTCAAAGTCCATTTGTAAACAAAGTAATGATCCGCTTTCGCTAATAATTTATACACATTATCTGGCGACTTTTTAAAGGATAACTTGATTGAAAAAAAAGTTCACTTTTAAACATAAAAAAAGTTATAAGTGATCATCTGTGTTAGGATTTATTCGATCTCCCTCTTTATCATTGTCTTATATTCAAACGGACCTAATATCTGAATTTTTTTTAGAAAATGAGGGTTTGATGCCGAAATATTCACTGACGTAGTTATCATCTATGGTACTAATTGCAAATTTAAAAATTTGTTATATTTATTTAGCATTTCAGTTGAAACCAAGAAAATTACAAATAAATTAAAGTTTTCAATTTGAAATGCAGAAATTTTGCAAATTGATACATAAAATTTTTAATTTGTAATTAAAGAAGTTATAAATTAATAAAAGATTTTTTTACATTTTTAACACCCGCTAAATTATCTCAAAATAAATATAGTTTAGGGCTTAACCATAGCTACGAATTTAAAATTTTTAGGGAAATATCAATGGTTAAAGTTAAACTCTGGTTATTTGTTTTCAGAAAAGTTACTTTTCCTAAATGATAACATTCAAATTAAAATTAATAAATCTTAAAATAAATTATTTAAAAATAAAACTTGTTGCAAGTTCTGATGCAAAATTCCAATTATGTTTGCAAATTTTAAATATTTCTGAATAATGTAAAAAACTTTCTGTTGAGATTTTAAATAGAAAAATCACAAATGAAAATATAATTTTAAAATTTTGTTTAACTCAAATTTGAAATTGTCTAAGTTTGTAGTGGCGAATCACAGTTTAATTTGTAATTTTTAACATGACCAAACTGAAATTTAAGTTTCAATTTAAAATTGACATTTGTCACTGATTATAGAGATTTATTAAACTTACTTTATATAGCCAGCTAAAGTGCAAAAAGGGTGTAATTTCCTTCTTTTTTTTTGTAAAGTAAAGACATTTCAACAAATTTGATAATAAAAATAAAATTTTTAATCAAAGAATGATAAAATTTTGCGTTTTAATGAAGTTCGATGCATTGGTTTATAATCATTACACCGCACTTTCAAATTTATTTTGATCGCTGTAAACATTAATTGCATATCGTTACCTAAAATCCAAAAGGCTGTAACTACATTTTTTTGTTTTTTTTTTTACAGGAGAGACAAAAAACATTATGAATAAAAAACTACATGAAGTTTAGTCTCAAAATTTTAGAATTAAAAAACTAAGACGGATTTGTTTCTGAGAAAAAATGTATAGAAAAATAGAAGTAATACAGTTACGACCTTTTGTAATCGATTTTTCTGAAACCATAAAGCCGTAACTTCAATACAAAAATATATGCAAAAAATTAAACAAAACTTTAAGATAAAAATACTATAATTAAAAAAGTTTTTAGCCAACTTATGTATTTTTATCTATTTATTCTAAGTATTTTTAAAACAAAACGCATTTTAAATATTTAAAAATATTTGAGAAAAATTTTAAAAACTAATTAATTTATTCCGAGAAAATAATATAAAATTGGTTAAACAACAAACTGTGTAAATCATTACCTAAAAGATAAAAAACTGCACTACACGACTTTTTGGTTAATGAATACATTAAAATTGCAGTTACGGCATTTTGATTTTCTTTAATAAAATCAAAGTTAAAAAAAAAAGTTGATTTCGAATTTTTTATTAGTTACGGCCTTTTGGATTTTAGGGGATGATATATAGTAGTTAAATATGCTCAAATTCCAAAACTTGTTTAACAAATTTTGAAAAATAATTGGTTATAGGCTGGTCCATCTCCGGATTTTTTTCTTGTCTAAGAAAATCGTCAGGGGACAATGTTATTAGCGTTTCTAGATGTATTTGTTAGGTTAAATCACAAACTCAATGAGAATTTCTTGTTCTCGTCTAGAAATATCAAAGAAAAAAAACAACAAAAAACTACCGAACTTAAAATTTTTAATTAATTAAAATTAAACACACATTAGATTCGATGTCAAACAAACTTTTAATGATACCATATAATATTATAAATAACAATCTATATAAAATTATATATGAAATCATGCTAATTATTATATACCATATGTAGTAATATATACCAAATCTACGGTAATATTAATCGATATATATTTAGATATTAATATATATGGAACCATATCAACAATTTTCGAAAACCCGAATCCTAGATAACATTATATATGATCATATGCGCCATCAGATATATCCATATTAAGCTTTATAAAGCCATATGTTTTTATATTAAACAACATTAAATAAGATCTGATTGTACATGAACTCAATTTATAATTATATATTACATTCCGAGTAAAAACGTTTATATATAATCATGCATTACTTTATATGTTATTCCATGCTATTATTTGTAAATACATATCGCTCATTTACTTCAAGAACGTCACAACTCTAAAAACGTGATTTTTGAGTTAATGACGCAGAATTATTCGTTATATCACGTATCATATTGTGTAAAAAAGTCGTATTGATATCTTGTATACTCACCTCTTGAGAGAAATTATGTCGGTATTTCTTTTCTTCAAGGTGGGAGGGAGTAAATTGAAAACTTTAAACTCGTTTCCTTTCTACAAAATCAAAATTTTTGAGATATGACGTTATTGAAGTAAATGAGCGATATGTTAATGTAAGTTTATATATATATAAAGGTCCGCCATCTAACGTTTTTTTTCAACTAGTGCTTATTTCGTGAATGGTAACACTTAGCTCATGTCTGATTTGACAGATAATTAGTTGTATCCTTCCGCTGAACGAATATGGTCCGTATGTTCGTTATCTTGTGAAAAAAGTGAAAGAAACTGGCATCCTCATCGATAAACCAAAGCGTGAAAGCCAAAAACAGTGCGTACACCCGAGAATATTGCTGCTGTGGCAGAAAGTGTGCGTGAAGCGCCATCAACATCAATTCACCATCGTTCTCAACAATTGAACATTTCGGAGACATCATTGAGACGAATTTTGCATAAAGACCTTGGTATGACGCCATACAAAGTCCAATTGGTTCAGGAGTTCAAAAAAAAAAAAAGTTATTTGGCGGACCCTTTATAATATTTTCCTCTACATTTTTTTAATACGATGCCACATATAACTACATCTTATTACATATTGACCAATATATAATCGTGTATGACATATGCAATTATATATGGTTTATCTAATTATGTACGAATACATGCAGATATAACAAAAATCAAAATTATATAAAATAACATATAGTGTGATATTCAAAAAAAACTTATTTTATTTCGGATAAAACGATATCTTGACCTATTCATAGTTATATGTAAAGATATATCGTTCCATAACAAAAAAATGTAGATCTTCTTTTATATAAAACTATATATTGCTGTCCCGAATTTAAACAAATTTGCGAATTTCGGCTCGTACTTGAACTTATTGAGCTGTTTATGGATAAAAACACAACCATTTTTTGAGGGTACTTATAGTTGCTACCCCTTCGTAGGGTGTTTTTGATATTTTTGGACATAATAGAGTTCAAAAATTTGGCAATGCTGAGCATATCATGGGAAAAACATTTATAAAATTTCCATCGGTAAATTTTGTTTTAATATTTTATATTTATTGCTCGTTCGATTAATCGAATAATTTTTAAAAATTAATTGTTTGATCGTTTATTCGAACAAAATAAAATCCCGAATAAATGACAATACTACTATTTAAGCTTGGAATTGGTGGAAAAAAGTTTTGTTTTATATTTTATACTAGCTGACCAGGCAAACGTTGTTTTGCCTTCAAATTTTAATTTTAATTAATTCTTTAAATCAAGAAATATAATAATAATATATTTTTTATGTCAAGTGTACCTGTTAAACATGAATTGTTACTTAAAACCATATCATAAAATTTATTGTTTACTTCTTTACCTTTTTTATTTATTCTAGGACTATGAGGAACGCTAAAACAATTTTTGAACAACATTATTAAATAAGCTTGCAAAAAGTCTTGAATGTGATAATTTATTTTAATGCTTATTTGTTTTTTGCCCATTTATCCCATTCCGCCCATTTTCAGTTCGACTACTAATATTTGTAATTGATGGACTCGTATAAAATTTGAAGGCTATATAGCTTATATAGAACCCTAGATATTTAATATTAATATTAATTTTGTATATGAGCTAAATAATCACTTTGTATGGGAGCTGCCACGCCCACTGGTATGATCCCGCCCAATTTTCCCATGACTATTCATAATATAATCAACGTTCACAAATTTCTAAGACTGTGGCTATTATAGAACTGTAGATATATGATATTAAATATTTACTTTGTATGGGAGCTGACACGCCCACTGGTCCGATCACGCCCATTTTTCCCATGACTATTCACATTAACAAATAATCAATGTGCACAAATTTCTAAGACTCTGGCTATTATAGAACTGTAGATATATGATATTAAATATTTACTTTGTATGGGAGCTGCCACTCCCACAGGTCCGATCCCGCCCATTTTTTTTTCCTGATTATTAAAATCAGTAACATATGGGATACTGCAATGTTTCAAAAGTCTTGCTATCACAATAGTCAAGATATATGATGTTATTCAATTTATGTGGGAGGTGCCACGCCCACTTGAAATATATATAGCCGAAAACCTAATTTGGACTACAACCTATCAAATGAAACTGGTTTGGGCCAAATCGGTTGGATAGTTTTAGAGTCTATAGAGGACAAACATACAAACATTGTATTTTATATATATAGATTATTTTTATGTTTCCGCTCATAGCTTTAAAAAAAAAAAAAAATCGGATCGATATATATCCTATGTCCATCCTGGAGGACCAAATTAAATATTGGTAAAAAAAATTTAGAAATCGTATGATTAGTTACGGAGATTACTTTCTACAAACAAACAAACAAACAAACATACAAACATTACCTCTTTATAATATTAGTATAGATTATTTTTATGTTTCCGCTCATAACTTGAAAAAAAAAAAAAAATTCGGAACGATATATAGCCTATGTCCATCCTGGAGGACCAAATTAAATATTGGTAAAAACAAATTATAAATCGTATGATTAGTTACGAAGATTACTTTCTACAAACAAACAAACATACAAACATTACCTCTTTATAATATTATATTAGTATAGATTGCAACACTGGCATCAAAACTTTGTATTTAAAACTAATTATAAGAAAATTTTTAGAAGTTTTTTTAGAATTATTTTGATCTCTTTCTGCAATTCGAATAATTGTTCAAAGCTTTTAAGTACAGCAAGTTGATATCAATACAAAAATGTTTTAATTTGTAATATTTTGAATTGTAAATGCATCTCGCTAGTTCCGCTTTTCCAACGAAGGTCAAAATGTACCAAAAACAATACAATTGTACCATATTTTCCATCCCTGATGTGTAGTAACTCATAATGCCGTCAGCGTTATTAAAAATTTTCTTAATTATTAATAATTATCTAACTCATCATCACTTTTATATTTATTTATCTCTACAGGCTGAGTATTTTTTTTATATAATTTATACTAAATTTTATAACATGAAGCAATTTTGTTTATAGGCCTTTAATGGCGCCACCAATAAAACACTAGACCAACTAACTACAATTAACCCTTTGACGACCGAACTTAAACCGCTAAAGATTTTTTGACGAAACTTCGGGGAGACTTGGGCCTATGACTAGAAATACATTTTGTGCTGGTTTTGAGCTTTGCAGCTCCCCCTATGGGAGAAATATGGTACTAAAGCTAAATCATTAATGGGCTGTCACTCCTTAATAGGCTAAGAATTTGTTTAAGTACTAATTTTGTATTATGCTTGAAGTTATGCCAAATCCAAAAATAATAACCATTTTTGTATAAACTAAAAATGTGAATTTTTAACATTATAAAAACTAAAAACAAAAACGTAAAAAAAATCATAAAAAAACCAAAAACTAATTTTTTTAAGTTGGATAGACCTTGGATAGACCTTGCAAGACTATTAGGCTACAATATATAATTATCGCTAAAAAGCCACATCTGTTTATTGTCGATCACAAAAAGTTTTGTTAAAATCGTCCTGCAGGTTTTTCTAAAATGGCTTAAAGTAAAAATGGATCATATATCAACCATTCGTCATCAAAGGGTTAATGTAAAATTTGGCACACGTAACTTGGTTTGTTATGTTAGTATGAATATGTGAAATAATTTAAAAATCATTTTATATTAACATAATTATTAAATTATAAAACTGATTGTTAACAAATTTTTTAGTAAAAATTTATCGTTTAAAAATAAGATAGAAAAGTTAGTAAATAGAAAAGTTAGTAAAACGTCTTGTAAATCAAGTATATTTTTTTTTTTTAAAGAGAAGCAACACTCAGGAAATTCTTCCTATTAATTAATGTGTTGCTTTCTTTGGAAAGGGGATAGTGGAGAGATGAAAGGTGGTGAAAGATGAAGGGCTTCAAACATGGCAACACTGTAATTGCGCTTGATGATAAGTCTTAGAGTTGGCGAATTTATTGAAGCTGTTTGTTTCATAGTCCTGATTCATTAGTTTACTTCGGTGGGGTTAAGTGCTATGGGAACACCGAAGGTGGGCGCAGCGATACATAGAAGTGATAGAAAACTCATACATATTATTTTTCTAAATTGATGTTGTCGTCACCGGGAATCGAACCCGGGACCATCTGTGTAACAGTCCAACGCGCCAACCATTACACCATTTTTTTTCAGCAAATGTTTTGCTGAACTTATGTTTCAGTTTAGTCACTGTTTTGAACTAATGTTTTACTAAGATATTTAATATTAATATTATAATACAGATGTAAATAAAACAGTTGTCAAAAGTATTCCTTACATTAACGAAAAGCTTAAGGAAAAGTTTGCTTAATTTGGGATCTGCTTATTTGTTTTCCCAAAAATGTGGTTAAGTTACATTTAGTACAATATTAAAAGTTTTTTACATATTTCATTCCTGATTTAATTTCATCATTTTAGAACTGGGTTTTCCATCACAGCTTTCACAAGACAATAAGCGAAACAAATTTCTTAGAATGCAAAAATTATCTCTACGATTTCATATAAATGACGTTTTAGTCCCTAAAAATATAATTCTCAATATCTGTATACCAGGGTTGTCATGTCAGTATTTATTTTGAAATTATATTTTTTAAAGATATTTAAGAAACAAAAAAGAATGAATAATATTGTAAGTGATATTAACAAATAGGGATCCAACTAATATATTACAGATGACAAATAATAATTTAGTTGAGGATCTTTTCAAATTGAAGATTATTACATCTTTGGAAAATAACAAATTTAAAACAAATATATCTACAGCACCCAGATTGTATGGAGTACCTAAAATCCATAAAGAGCAATTCCCTTTAAGACCAATATGTTCATTTGTTAATTCTCCATTTTATGAACTTTGTAAGTACGTTGCAAGTATTCTTAACCCTAGAAAGTCATTCTTATTTTTGTTGTGTAAAGATCATATGTCTTGCGTAGTCGATTCAACGAAGAATGACCTTCCAGGGTGAAGAAAGTAACTGAAAATTCAAAATATAATGTAAAAAATTCTTTACATTTTAAAGAAAGGATAAAAAATTTACAGATACAAGATGATGAAAAATTAGTTTCACTTGATGTTGTATCTTTATTTCCAAATATACCTATAGATATAGCTCTGGATAGTATTGAGGAGTAATGGAATATTATAAAGGACTACACGAAAATAGAAAAGAACCTTTTCTTACGTATTCTAAAATTCTGTATAGTAGATAACATATGATGGTAGAATATATATACAAAAAAAAAAGGGACTTCCAATGGGATCTCCAGATTCTCCAGTTGTAGCTGATATTGTAATGGACAAATTATTAGATTCTTGTATTGAGAAATTAGAAATTAAAACCGAAATTAATCACAAAATATGTTGATGATTTGTTCTGCATTATTCCAGATGGTTTAGTGGATAATATTTTGTCAACATTTAATTCATTTCATGACAATATAAGATTTACAATTGAAGAGGAATGTAATTCTAAAATTCCTTATTTAGATACATTAATAATAAGAAGGGATAATAATTTAGTAATAGATTGGTACCAAAAACCCACAGCTTCTGGAAGAATTATTAACTTTTATTCAAAACACCCTAAGACGAATGAATTAGTATCCTCTAAAGAAGAACAAGTGAAAATATGGGAAGATCATTACATGAATATGCTATCTAAGAACAATTTTGCGACAACCACAAATATTTGTAACTGCAGTGAAACAGAACATCAAGCACGTATATGAATTATTGATATAGAACCACCTGACGTAGAGGAGATTCAATCTGCAATTGCCTCTCTAAAGCGTCATAAGGCTTGAAAGCAGACTCCTCCACCACAGCCAAAATTTTTAAACCACTTATAGTGTATTTCTGGACCAACAAGCATCTACCGGATGAACTCAAAGAAGGGCTAATAATAAAGATTCCAAAAAAAGGTAATCTGACTGAGATGAAAAACTGGAGAGGTCTCACCCTTTTAAACATGACAAATAAAATCATAGCCCCCATTTTGAACAAACGAATTGCTACAACTATTGAACCTAAACTTCGCAACGAACACTGCGGTTTCAGAAGAGGTAAATCATGTGTAGACCATATATGTAGCCTTCGAATAATAGTAGAGGAATCTGTTTAGTGGAGATCTCCATTATACTTGCTATTTATAGACTTTGAACGTGCATTTGATACGTTACACCAACCGGCCATATGGAACGCTTTAAAATCCAAAGGGATTCCAGAACCACTGATACAGCTTGTTAAAGGCTTATATGATAATGCATCCTGTCGAGTACTGCACGAGGGTCTTATAAGCAACAAATTTCCAGTGGAAATAGTTGTGAGACAAGGTTGTGTGTTCTCACCTCTTCTTTTTAACATGTTGTCATGGAACAATCGATGAAAGGTGATTGTGGCATTGCTTTTGGACTGTAGGGCAAATTGAAAGATCTTGATTACGCCGACGACATATGTCTCCTCTCACACAGCTACAACAGTATGCAAACAAAGCTTAATATCCTTGTTTATAATGCATCCAAAGCTAGTCTAAAAGTTAACATATCGAAGACAAAAACATTACGTGTCAACACCAACTATACAAAAACTCACTCGTAGACGTCGACAGCTTCTGTTATCTCGGCAGCATAATAGCAACTTCAGGCGGTAGTAAGGAGGACATAGCTTACCGCATTGCAAAGGCTAACCAAGCATATGGCGCACTTAACAAAGTATGGAAGTCAAATCACATAACTCTTCGCACAAAACTCAAACTTTTCAATTCTAATGAGAAAGCAGTATTATTATATGGTTCCGAAACTTGGAACATCAGAAGAGAGGACACAAATGCTTGGAGTATTTGTTAACCGTTGTTTGCGAAGAATATTACGTATTTTCTGGCCTCAAATAATGATCTTTGGCAAAAAAAAACACAACAAAACCTCATTACGACTGACATACGAGTAAAGAAGATGAACTGGCTGGGCCATACGTTCAGAAAAAGCCAAGATGACGTTACCAGAAAGGCCCTAGACTTCCATCCCCAGGGCACACAGTGGGATAAATCACAAAATTTGTGGAAATAATTCGGCCATTTGTTAACTTGTGGTCCGATTGCAATGAAATTTGGAACATGCATAAAAGACATAAAATGGAGTTTAAGTTTTGATTTTGAACCTTCCAGACCCTTTGGGGCGGCAAAATGGCTGCCCAAAGTTGGGTACTTTTTTCATAAAAAATTTTGAGTGTTTGCCATTTTTTTGTTTCTCATCCGACTTTCTAAAACTTTACATATTAGTAATCTTCTTGTAAAGATGAACAAAAAACATGCTTACATGTGTGGGTTACCTCGAATAGTTTCCGAGATATTCCGATTTGAAAATGTGAAATTCCAAATTTTGTCCGACTCAGGTCCAAAGTTTTTCGAATATCGGGAGAAAATTGGGACCAATTTTCGTTTCAAAATAACGGTTATTTAGCCAATAAAATTCTTGATTGAACAAAAAAAAAATTAGTTCAATATCTTGTTTCAGTCAAAAATTACATTAGTTTAAATTAGAAATTAAAAAACAAGTAAATTTTGGCGATATTTTCCCCAAAAAGCACCAAACTTCTTATCGCTCCAGACAAATATTTTTCTTCTGAACATATAAAGTATGTATACTTTTCTGGAAGGTCTTTTTATACAAATGCGAGTTGTGATAAAAAAAAATTTTGATTTGTAAATTCTTTTCCCCCCATCCGCTTCCAAAGTTGCCATATTTTTGAGGTTAATATCAACTTTAACTGACAGTTAAAATTTGTGCACGCCTCCAATTGGGTAGTGGAAACCGGTTTTAGATACTCCAACAGATACCTAATGTAGTGTGTAAGTCATTTCCAATCCCCGCTTTAAATGACGACATAGCAGCAAAAAACGAAAAAATCCCATTTTTTTTATTTGTAGGAATTGTTTTCAGAAAATCATAATTTCTGAAATTTGTTTCGATTTTTTGACCTTAAAGTCTAGTTAAATCCAAAAAATCATTGGATTATGTCTATTAATAAATATTTTATTGAATAGTGAAAATTTTCATTTAAGCAAAAATTGAAATTTTTACCTTCATATTTGGATTACCCAAGTTTTTGTTTTACCAAATGGCTAAATTCAACCTTTTTTAAAAAAAATCGCAATCTACAGGTAATTTTCTTTTCAACGATACCAAACACTGGTATGTTATGTTCATAACTTCTAAACAGAAAATCTTCAAATGTTAGCCCTTATTCATATATTTCTTCTAATTTGTCCTCGTATTCACATCTTACATAATTGGGTCACGTAAAAAGGGTTTTATGATGTTCTTCATTAATGATATTATAGGTTTTGTGGGCCCACACAAAGATACGTGTTTTATGATTGCTATTTTAAATATACCCTCTCTTTTTATATTTTATGGGCCTTAGTATTTGAAGACCCAGTTACCTGGGTTATGATAGCCAATATTTGTACCTAATATTTGTATATAAATATGAATAGGTTTAGTTTTAAGTTCATAAAAAACTCGTCATCATGGTAAATCATGAAGCATTGTGCTTAACTTTGTGGGACAACTCAAAACTACAGAGATTTAACGTTGTAGTTGCATCAATTGAATCTTCACATCACACTAAATTGGACACTGCAGAAATATCTAAAATTGACAATTTTATTAAATTATTTGATAAAAAAAATGCAGTCCGTTTAAGGCTCTATTCTGAAATTTAAAACAAAATATTATAAGTGGATGAATAATAGCCTGGAGATAATTTTTTCTGCTGTTGGTATACCCTGTAAGCCTTATAATGATTTGTGTGCAAAATCTAAAAAAAAGAACATCGATTACTCTTTCTACGCATTCAAATACAGAAGTTTCTGACACGTTTAAGGAAATGTTAGAAAAAGAAAATCGCCCTAAAGAGGCGTTGCAAATCGCAGATGATCTTCCAACTGCATCACCAAAACGGCTTTGTATATTCTGCTCGAAAACACAGCATCTAGGTTTGTTTCTGACTTTTCTAGAGATCAGCTGGAAAGAGTCAATAATTGCGATGTTGTACTAAGGTGCAAGTGGGGATGTGATGGCTTATCAGCCCTTCCTGAATACAAACATGCTTCCGAAGGCCAGAACAAATCAGAATATAAGAGCGTATTCATGTCATCATGAGCCTTCAACAAGTAATGCTTTCGATGATGTATGGATCAATTCAGCAACTGGATCCAAAGCTTTTTGCAGACCCATTGGTTTCGAGTATATAAAAGAGTCAAACTCTACTACTAATAATTTGGTGGATTATATAGAAGGAGAAAAATGTACTTTGGAGCCAATTTGTATTGAGATTGGTGATTACAAGTTTAATATATCTTCTGATTTGAGCCTTACAATGATCGATGGAAAGGTTTGCAATGCCATAACAGACACGCTCTCAACTTGGGAATGCACTATATGCAATGAAAAGCATTCACAGTTTTCAAATGTTTCCAAAGAAAGGACTATTAATAAAAAAGTATTGGGTTTTGGCATATCCCCCTTACATGCCCGCATTCGGTTCATGGAACACTTCTTACACATAGCATATGATTTAAAGTATAAAAGCATAGCAGGAAATGAAACAAAATCAGTAAGAAACAACTAAGAAATGTCAAAAATGAGGGCAGATGAAAAAAGGAGGATACGAGAAGACTTTAAAAGGCAGACAGGCTTAAACATAGATAAACCACTTGCTAGTTGCGGAAGTACAAACGATGGCAATACAGCAAGAAGGTTTTTTAGAGATTTTGAAATTACTTCAATAATAACAGGAATTGACAAGGAGTTGCTTCGAAAGATCAACATCATGTTAATGGCAATTAATAGTAAACATAAACTAAATTCCTCAAAATTTGGAGTATATACCGACGAAATAACAAAACTTCTATTATCATTATATCCCTGGAAAGAAATGACACCAACAGTTCATAAGGTATTGTGCCATGGAAAAATCATAATTGAATCAAACATTCTTCCTCTAGGTGAACTAACAGAAGAAGCTCAGGAAGCAAGGAATCGAGATTTCAAACATGCCCAATTGTTCAGTTCCGGAAAATGTTCAAGGCAATCACAGAACGAAGATATTTTCAATAACCTATTACTGTCTTCCGATCCCGTCCTGTCGTCAATGAGAAAACGATGGATTTCTTATAACACATTGGCATCTGTAAATAATGAAAAATTAAAAGATTTGCTTTATCTGTTAGATATAAATAATGATGTGTCCGATTATTTTGTATTAAATAAAGAAACAACCTAATTTGTTTGTCTTTTTTTTATCATTAATGAAGAACATCATAAAACCCTTTTTACCTGACCCAATTATGTAAGATGTGAATACGAGGACACATTAGAAGAAATATATGAATAAGGGCTAACATTTGAAGATTTCCTGTTTAGAAGTTATGAACATAACATACCAGTGTTTGGTGTCGTTGAAAAGAAAATTACCTGTATATTGCGATTTTTTTTAAAAAAGATTGAATTTAGCCATCTTGGTAGAACAAAAACTTGGGTAATCCAAATATGAAGGTAAAAATTTCAGTTTTTTCTTAAATGAAAATTTTCACTATTCAATAAAATATTTATTAATGGACATAATCCAATGATTTTTTGGATTTAACTAGACTTTAAGGTCAACATATCGAAACAAATTTCAGAATTTATGATTTTCTGAAAACAATCCCACAATTCCTAAAAATAAAAAAAAAATTTTAAAAAATGGGATTTTTTTCGTTTTATGCTGCCATGTCGTCATTTAAAGCGGTATCTGTTGGAGTATCTAAAACCTATTTCCGCTACCCAATTGGAGGCGTGAACAAATTTTAACTGTGAGTTAAAGTTGATATTTACCTCAAAAATATGGCAACTTTGGAAGCGGATGGGGGTTTTGTTTGTTAATTTGTTTAGTACTGTTGGGGATAAAAAGTACTATTTTGAAAATTGAATTCATCATCTCTGTGTTGTGTACAAGCAAAAAAAGATAAAAGGACGCCGACAAGTTTTGAAAAAAAAACCATAACAATTTACTATCTGGAATACTCTGGAAGGGTCTCAGGCATCCCTTATGCATCTTCTTTTTATTTTTTGTTGACCCTTAATGATTCGTTTTCAAAAAAGTTTGCTATTTGAAAACGACTCGATATCCAGCACATAGCCGTTTATTACACTTTTTGTTTGATTTATGTGATGTATAGTATAAACATACATGTCGTAATGTAATAGGTATTTAATAATTATTTCATTATGTATGTCTCCGCAAGCGTGTTTGTAAAAATAATACTCCATCCCATAGTGCGGAGGGTATACACACTTTGTTTGTAATTCTTTAAAAAAAAAATCAGAGAAAAACCTACAAAATATTACTGTTGTTTTTTTTTTGTTTTGTAATACAGTGTGGCTGATAAATGCCACTACAAAAAAAAGTAATACCTTTTTTTTTGAGTTATTAATCGGTTCAATTTTTTTTTTTGGTTTCATTGATTCGTCTTTCAATTTAAGGAAAATGAATGGGGTAATGAAACTAACATTATGATTGTGCGCCACTACAATGCTTTGGAGGCTGGCGTTTCCGCATAAACAAACTTAACGGGCACATTAGGCGGCACTCCTTCGAGCAGATTGGGCTCGTAAATTATTTTGTCAATCGTGGGACGCCTTTTAATCAAAATTTCTCAGTTCGAATGTAAGAATCAATTGTTGCCATAGTTGCCGCAATACATGTCAATTCTAGAGTTTCGACATGGAATATTTTTGCTCATATATGTATCACCAGACAGTCAATACGGACAGTTCTGGTTAAAGATTTTCATTTCTCTCCTTTAAAAAAAATCAAATAACAAGCAATTGAACGCAGTAGACTTGCCCCTTAGCTTGGAATTGTCTCTGTAATTTGCATGGAATTTCGCTTGCATTTGATGTCATCAGGCGTGTTAGTCATTTTAATTAAATTGTTTCTTAAAAGCCATTAAAAATACTTAACAAAGATGTATGGCTTTTCGAATGTAAAAAAAATAAATATTTGTATGTATTGAAAAAAAAGTTATTTGAATTTCTTATTGTAGCAATATGCATCAGCCACCCTGTATGTGTGTATGAAGGTTTTTATAACTGGTATGGTATGTATGCATTAGAAGCAATCACATGCAGTGTTGCCAGGTTTGACGATTTATAGTCATTTTGACGATATTTAATACCCACAATAACTAAATGACTATTGGACGATTTTTGCTTCCAAAAAATTTACGAATTTTTGACAAAAGTTTAATACCTATATCAGCAAAACATATTAATTTGTCACCGGATCTATTTTTTGATTTATATAATTTGAAAAAAATACCAGTTTCTTTAATTTTTTGTGTCTCGAAAACACTCTAAACACACAAAATATTTTCTTTTTTAATTTTTTTGACAAACTTAATATTATCACACTTTCCGTTTGACTTATGTGATGTATAGTATAAACACATGTGTTGTAATGTAAACGTTTATTTAATAATTATTTCATTATGTATGTCTCAGCAAGCGCATTTTTTATAAACCTTTTTTTTAATTCGCATATGCTTTTTAAACCCTAAATTCACTAAAACACTAATTTCCCTCTGAAATTCAATAAAAATAAAATTTGCAAAATGGATCTTTGTTATAAAGAATTCATTTTATTTAAATTGTTTGTCTCGTGAACCAGCCTCCATACAAATGATGTCTGATATAACGGACTTCTTATATCCACAGATTTCATAAATACTTCAATTTGCATTTCCCTTTAGTTCTGTCCAATGCAACTGAATATATGTAACTGAAACGATTGCCACTTAAACTATGTTAATGTAGTATTTACAAAACAGTTCAAAAGTTTTTACGTAATCACCTTCTTGGACCCCTAAATGTTTTTTTAAAAGTCCATGTGAAAAAAGCATAACTTTGCTTAAAATGTAATATTAAATTCCTGTCAGTGCATGCAAACGATTTCTCAACTCTTTCTACAGTTTTTATCAATTTTGTAAATTATCACTACTGATTTAAAACCAAAAACAAACTTCCTACATTGAGAACAAACCTGCAGAATAACTTTGAACATTAATTTGTGTTTCAGTGAAAAATAAGATGAAAAACATTTAAAGTTTTTATTAATATTATTAAAATATAATATTCCTAGTATGTTTAGATCAAATTGGTATATTTTTCGCTAAAATTAAAGTGTTTTTGTATTTAATACAATTCATTTTCGTTACATTGCTAAAAGCCTATTTTGTGGCTCTTTTCTACTAAAATCACGTTTTTTGTTTTATAGAAAAATAATTATTTCAGTGCTACATTATATGTAAATATTTCATGTACGGATAATATTATTTTCTACAAATATTGATTACTTTGAGACATCGATTTGTGCTTTTCCCCTATTTCAAGTGTTATAAGCAAACTGCATTTAATTATTGCAATAAGCTGAGTTTATTTTAGTCTACATAACCCTCGTTAATCGAGTGTTAGATTTTTTTCTACTAAAATCGTTTCATTTACAAAACAAAAGTTTTTTTCCTAATAATATTTTTTTCTATTATTTTTTTTTTATAAACTTCCCTTCACACTTTAAAAGGTGGAGCCAGTTATTCTTCAAATTTGGTCCTTTTTCAATTACAATTATGTAGATATTAAATTAAATTACTAATTCACAATATATTTATTATTTTTAAAACTATTTTTTTCTTATTACTGTCCCTTTAAACCTATCCCTTTATAACTTAATAGATGGCGCTATTGACAATTTTCACAATTGGACGTTTCCATCAATTGCAATTGGATTCTTAAAAGAATATTAATTGGATTTTAAATCTCAATTCAAATATATATTTAATATCATAGAAATTAAACATAGCGATTTCAGCGCCTGAATATCGAGGATTTTTTAATAGCAAAGACACAAACCATATATATTGAATTGCGTAAATCTTTATATGTATTTATATACAGTGCAATTCGCTTTTAACGATAATTGATACAACATTTTTTTCTTCACCCCAAATACATTATTGTTATTTTTACAAAGAATATAGATATATATATATATTGTTTGCACTTTCACTGGCTAATTCAAACAATGAGATGGAGGGTATCCAAAAATTCGGCACAGCCGAATTTAATCTTTTTTATACCAAATTCGGCACATCGGACTTTAGTGCTTCCATGTGTTTTTTTTTCAAAACGGCATTATTTTTGCAAATTTATCGTTTTTTCGATACTTTTTCAATTATGTTATTTTTTACATCTGGAACCACTATGTAGATGTTTGTGACTGATTACATCTGGCAGCACGGCGTAGTTTTTAAATCAGTCGTTATATTTTTTCAATTGGTCGTTTGTTTTTAATTGTCTTAATTAAATTATTTTTTACATCTGGCATTATGTAGCAGTTTTCGTTTTGTTACATTTTACATCTGGCTAGAAATTCTGTAGCACGATCGACGATTATAGTCCACTTTTCGAAGTTAAATTACGACCATATTATATACAAATTTTAAATAATGTTAACAATATTGCTGAAAAACAGCAACTGCCCATCGTTTAGTTTAACATTGTTGTTAGTTACAGCGTCCCTGACAATACTGATTAGTTTTATAAATCTGTTGTTGTTTTTTTCAAAACGGCCGTTATTTTTTTAAATTGAGCGCTTTTTTTCCAAATTTTTTTCAATTGTGTTATTTTTACATCTGGTATCACTTTTTTTATTTGTTACTGCTGTCATCTGGCAGCACTGCGCAGCTTTTTAAATCAGTCGTTATATTTTTCAAATCGGTGGTTATTGTTTTTTAATTTTTCAATTGTGTTACTTAATACATCTGGCATCTCTGATCAATTTTGAGTTAATCAACACATCTGGCAGCACTGTCTGCTTAGTTTTTTATATTCACCAAATTTTTTCTGATTGGTAGTTTATTTTTTTGTGTCAAAATTTTATTTTATCGAATTAAACAAGAAATATTTGCTATTTTGTTAATATTTTTGCATAAAAATGTAAATAAAGTACGCGACTTTTATATTTTGATAAAGTTTTATAAAAATTAAGTGAAATTTAGTGTAAAAATTAAGTCGCAAAACATTGGAAAAAAAAGATACAATTTTCAGAGGCGGCTCTAGGGCTGCACTAACATTGCTGTTTTTATAAAACTTTATCAAAATATAAAATACGCGACTTAATGGACATTTTTATGCAAAATTATTAACAAAATAGCAAATATTTCTCGTTTAATTTGATAAAATAAAATTTTGACTCAAAAACATAAACTACTAATCAGAAAAAATTTGGCGAAAATAAAAAACTAAGCAGGCAGTGCTGCCAGATTTGTTAATTAACAAAAAATTTATCAGATATGCCAGATGTTTTGCAGATGTAAAGGTACCCATACACTACGCAATATTTTTGCTATTGGGCAAAATATTACCAGTGTGTATGTCATATTGGAAGGTTGTGTAATATATTAAAAAAAAATTATAAAGGTTTTGATTCTTATTGCGCAACCAAGAAATGTGAAAATATGTTTTAGTGTGTTGGCCATATTGTCCAATTTTTATATAACTCCACAACCGAATAAAAGAGTATTGCCATATTTTGTGGAAAAGTTTTGTACATCTTATTGCACTGTGTAGGTCAAAATGACAATAATACAGGCAATAATATTTGCAAAGTGTGAGGTAGACACAAAATCCCATTAGTTTTTTATGAAATGCGAAAATTCGCCCGGCTACTGGCAAAATTTAGAGTATACAATATGTGTGGGAAAATTTTTTTTGCTTTTAAGTCATGTCACACCTAAGAAATAACACGTTTTTTTGCCGAACCACGCATTAAAGCTCTTTATTCTATTACAAACGGTCTTTATTCTTATACTCGTGTTTTGTCAAAACAAATGTTTTTCATTCAGGCGTGAATGTCATATTAATTTTAACAAGTTTGATATAATTTTTATTAAAAATAAAAATTATGTTTTTTTTTTTTTTGACCTTTAATTGCGCAATGAAAATGAAAATTATTCAAGTTCGAGGCCATACTCTATATTTTTTTATAAGGATATTGTCCTAACAAATAATCTATTGAATATCCACCAGAGGTGGACCTTACACATAGCAAACAAGTTTTCAATTTATTTTTTGATCAATGGTTATAATCTTTAACTTCAAGCTCATATGTATATTAATTAGTTCTCATGTAGTGAGTAAATTAGTTTATATGAATGTTTGGATGTTTGGCATGGGATTGTTGTTGAGATAAAATACTTTGTTTCTAAATACTTTGTAATTTATATTTTTTGTTTAGAAATAAGTATGTTTTGAAATTCATTTTTTTTTAAATTTTTGTCAAATATTTTCTTTTCATAAATAATAAAAATATTTTGTGAACAACAACTCGCGGATATTTAATAATTTTTCTGAAGATTGGCAAGTTTCAATGATTTTAAGTAGCTTGCCTTCTAACTATGATAATTTAATCACTGCTCTTGAGGTTAGACCAGATAAAGATCTTACCATGGAAATGGTTAAAGGCAAATAATTGGAAGAATATTTTAAGAAATCTTCCCGTGATGACTCTGAAGAAATTTCGGCTTTAAAATCTAAAGCTATTAAGACGTTTGATAACAAAAGCTGCTATTTTTGCAAGAAAATTGGTCATTTTAAGAAGGACTGTCGTAAATACCATGAATGGTGTAAACATAATAAAAATTCTGTAAATATCACTGAAGCTAATGAAGAACATGAAGATCAAGAAGCTGAGTTTGTTTTTATGATAGCTTCAGGAGGAGCCCATCAAGTTTCATGGGTTATAGATTCGGGTGCAAGTTGCCATATTGCCCGGGACAAAAACTTATTCAGAAAAATCAACTATAATGGTAATGGTCAATCTATATCTGTTGCAAATGGAAACTATTCTCAAGCTAAATGTAAAGGAGTATGTGATATTTTTGTTCCTGATTTTAACTGTAATTTATTGTCTGTTAGAAAAATCACTGAAAAAGGTTTTACAGTAAGTTTTAATAGACATGAATGTATAATTCAGAAAAATTCTAAGGTTGTTTGTAAGGCTAGTCTTAATAATGGTTTGTACACCCTTAATGCAACTCCTGAAAATGTTATGTTGGTTAATAATTGTAATAAAGGTTGTATACACTATTGCCATCGTGTTCTTGGGCATCATAATGATGAGGGTATAAGAAAATTATTGAAAGAGAATTTAGCAAAAGATATAAGAATAACTGAATGTAAAGATCATAAAGAAACTTGTGAGATATGTTTGCAAGGAAAGTTTACTAGAATTCCATTTCCAAAAGAGAGTTTTTCTAGAGCTAAGAATTGTTTTGATCTTATTCATTCTGACGTTTGTGGCCCTATATCACCAGTAACTTATGGTGGTTATAAATATTTCGTAACATTTATAGATGATTATAGCAGATATTGTCAAGTTTATCTTTTGAAGACTAAAAATGAAGTTTATTTGAAATTAGTTGAGTTTTGGAATCTAATAAAGAATCAGGTTGGTCATTATCCGAAAGTTGTGAGATCTGATAGAGGTGGAGAGTACATAGCAGAAAGGGTTAAAAAGTTTTTATCCGACTGCGGAACTGAGATTCAATATTGCGTAGCATACAGTCCGCAACAAAATGGGGTCGCAGAACGAAAAAATCGTACTTCAATAGAAATGGTCAAGTGCATGTTGATTGATTCTGCTTTAGAAAAATTTCTTTGGGGTGAAGCCCTAATTATGTCAAATTACATTCAAAATAGATTACCTTCGAGAAGCGTATCGAAAACTAAATATGAAATGCGGTATGATAAGAAACCATATTTAAAAAATGTTCATACTTTTGGTTCTCAATGTTATGTACACGTCCCTAAAGAAAAAAGAAAGAAGCTCGATTCGAAGTCTTTTCGTAAGATATTTATTGGTTATGACTCTAATTCAAAGGGTTTTAGAGTTTTTGATCCTAATACATATAAAGTACAAATATCACAAGATGTAATTTTCGTGGATAATAATGATACTGTTAATTTTAAAGTTCACAATGAAATAAAAAATAAGGATGTGGTATATTTCCCATTGAAGCGTCATAATAGTAAAGTAGATGATACATTAGATGTTGATAACGTAGAAAACATTGAAGGCAATCATGATAATATTACGGTCTATCCTGAAGAAAATGAAGAAATTACAGATAATAATAGCGAAAGTGAAGATACTATTACATCTAATATCGAAATCTTAGAGTTGGCAACCCTTTTCGAGTAAACGTCAAAATTTTTAAAGTCCGAATTAAAGATTTGTTTTTTATTTAAAATACGTGGTAAATCCGTTTATATATACATAAACTGTGCATTACTTTATAAAACAGAGTGCAAAGAATATTAAATCGTTGAAGTATGGCTAGTAAAGCCCGTAGAAGTATTAAAACCCCAAAAATTGTTTGCAGTCAATGCAGAATGGAGGTAAAGGAGAATGAAGATTGTATTGACTGCGACAAGTGCGCCAAAACATACCATGCAATATGTACAAGTTTAGATAAACGTCAGTATGAGTACTTCATGAACGATCAGAGCAAAGAATATATATGCAATGTGTGTAACGAATGTGATGGAACAATAAAAGGAGAACTAAGTGAAATAAAAAAACAATTAAGTAAACTTGATCAGCTGTCTTCGTTACAAGATGCAATGACTTTTATGTCAAAACAATACGATGATATACTACGAGGGGTGGTTGAAAATAAAAAGAAAATTGAGATTGTACAAAAAGAAAATCGATTGTTAAAAAATGAAGTAAATGTTTTGAAAGAGTCTGTTAAGATATTAAATGATGAACGAGTAAAGAATAATTGTATTATTAGTGGTGTTAAAGCAAAGGATGGTGTAACAGCTGTTGATAAGTTGCTGGAAATTTCTAATGACGTTGGTGTAAATCTGAAAAAGGATGATGTTGAGGAAGCATTTTTTATCAAAAAAAGAAGTGGTTCACGTCAAAACGAGACTCACACTATGGTCGTAAAGTTTGACTCAAAAAAATCCAAAGAAAAACTTATGTTGGCAAAGCCTAAATTAAAGGAAAAAGAAGAAACTAAGACTATTTATGTAAATGATTTTCTCAGTAAAGAAACCCATAACGTTTTTAATCATGCTAAAACTCTCAAGAAAGTTGGATATCAGTCGGTGTATACTTATAAGGGAAAAGTCTTTGTGAAAAAAAGTGAGATTTCTAGGCCAAAATTGATAAGAAGTGAGGAGGATGTGGATGATATTCTTTTGGAAAATACAACAACTAAGATGCAGAGGCGCAGATCAAACCTTCAGCCACCAGTAACTGTTGAAGATACAAATGATGAAAACCATGCAGCTTATTTATCACCGGCTTAAAAACTTAAGTACAAATATTATATTTTGTTAAAACTTTATAAATTTTAATTCTTTTTATGATAAATAATCATTTTATTAATTTTGAAACTTTTAAAAACTATATTGATAAATTGAATTTTCCTTTTTTAAATATTATTTCTGTAAACATGAGAAGCATTTCGTCTGTTAATAAATTTAATAAATTTAAATCTATGATTTCCAAACTCCCAAAACTACCAAGTATTATAGCTGTCCAAGAGACTTGGTTTAATTCCTCTTTAGTCCAGATTTATAATATTACAGGATACAATGCCGTGCATTGCTCTAGATCAGATGGGTATGGAGGAACGTCTATTTATATACATAACAACTTTCAGTATAGTGTTGAAACATGTAAAAGCAATAACTTTATTGAAACAATCACGCTGTCGTTACAAAACCACAAGATAAATGGTACATTTTTAAAGATAACAACTTTTTATAGATCTCAAAAGTGTAAGATTGATGATTTCTGCAGTTTTATGGAATCCTTAATTGCTGAACACGGTCGATTACCAAGTATAATAGTTGGGGATTCCAATATTGATTTCTTAAATAATTCAGTATCAGCAGATTTGATGAATATTTTATCAAGCTTTAATTATAGAAACTGTCATTCATTAATAACACGTCCTGAATCAGGAACATGTATTGATAATGTGTTCAGTAACATTTCTGATGAACTTTTTATAGATACCATTGAGTGTAGATTAACAGATCATAACTTAATATCTTGTAAACTAAAAAGTAATGTTACATACTCAGAACATATGGAAACTTTTTATCGAGTTTGCAATTATGATCGTGCTAAGGATAGACTTACTTATTATTTACAAGCATTTCAAGAAACTGGTGATCCTTCTATGGATATGTCGCAAATAATAACATATATTTCAAATGCTACTCGTGATGCAACAGTGGAAAAACGTGATAAAATACTTATTAAAGCCGAGCTAACTCCTTGGATTAATAAAAACTTACAAGCACTTATAATTTATAAAAAAACATTGTTAAAAATTAGAAAAAGACGTAATTCTGATGTTGAAAGTAGATTAAAAAGAATCAGTAATATAATTAAGAAAGCTTGCAGGGAATCTAGAAACAACTATTATTATGATAAGTTAAGCCAAATTCAACAGGAACCAAAGAAATGTTGGAAATTTTTAAATGAAAATCTTGGTAGGAAAAACAAAAGTCAAATTAATATTAAAGATAGTAATGGAATATTTATTTTAGATGACCAACATAAAAGTGATATTTTCAATAAGTATTTTATTGAGATTCCTAAAACGTTGAAACAAAGAATTGATTGCTTGCCAGGTGACTCGTTTAATAATTTAAGAACTTTACTACAATGTCATAGCTCATTTAATTTTTCGTACACAACTGAATTGGAAATAGGTGATATAATTTCACAACTTGATGCTACGAAAAGTTGTGGGCATGATGGAATTTCACCTAAAATGATGATAGTATGTAAGGACGTCATTACTTCATATTTATCCAGACTTTTTAACCAAATGATTGATACTTCAACGTATCCTAATATTCTGAAAATAGCAAAAATTGTTCCAGTACCGAAAGAATCCAATACTACACTCATAGAAAAATTTAGGCCAATAGCTTTATTACCAATAATTGACAAGATATTTGAAAAAATACTACATAAGCAATTGTCGACATATTTAGATGCAAACAATTTGCTATACGATTGCCAATATGGCTTTAAAAAGGGATGTGGCACAGAAGAAGCTGTAATAAACGTCGTAAATAGTATATGCAAAGGTTTGGATGATGGTTTTAGTGGTGTAGCTGGCATATTTTATGACTTCTCCAAAGCGTTTGATCTGGTTGATCATGATATATTGATTCAGAAATTAAAATATTATGGTGTAAATGGAGGAAGTTTAGTTTTATTAAAAAGCTACTTGACCGATAGGAAACAGTATGTTGAGCTTAATACCGAAAGAAGTTTTATAGGTCATGTTGAATATGGAGTTCCACAAGGAAGTGTATTGGGCCCATTGTTATTTAAAATTTATCTTAACGATATAATAAATCTCAATTTATTTGGGAAAATATTTATGTATGCGGATGACATAAGTCTTTTTTATCCTTATAAACACGAAGTTGCCTTAAGAGCTCACATGGAGTACGATGCTGCAATGATTATGGAGTATGCAAGGTTAAATAAATTGGTATTAAATGCAGAAAAAACAAAGTTATTGCGATTCAGGCCGTACTTAATACACAACCAGGAATTCAGCATTTGGGTAGATGGAAAGCTAGTACGTGAAAGTCATTCGATAAAATATCTTGGTATACACCTACAAAGTAATCTTTCATGGGATGTTCATATTGAAAAACTAAGGTCGAAAGTATTATCGGTTGTTGGAATTTTATACAAATTTAAAAATAAGTTCAACACAAAAACCAAGTTAGTTATCTATCAAGCCTTAATACATAGTCACCTTAACTATTTGCCAATTATATATGGTCACAGAAAATCAAATGAGTTTAAATCGTTGCAAAGAGCTCAAAACAGAGCATTGAAAACGGTTTTTAATCTGCCTTTGACTTATTCAACGGTATCTCTGTATAAAAATGTATCGTTGACAGTTCTTCCAATATATGGCTTATATAAAATGCAACTTATACTTTACGTTTTTAAATCGTTAAATAATATTGGCCATCATACAATTCGCTTTTCAAGAAATCAAACAGTTTTTAACACGAGAAATAATATGAACTTGAGAATTGCTAGATGTAGATTGGAGAAAACAAAGCAAAGAGTTGAATACACTGGTAGTTTGGAATATAATAATCTTCCCCAATATCTTAAAAATATTGAGCGAATTTCTGTATTTAAGATAAACTTAAAAAAACATATATTTCAAGATTTGGAAATGCTTCTACTGTAATACATATTTGTATGTAAATATTTATTTATTTTTTTTCTTTTTCTCTCTCTTTTCCTTTTAAATATAACATAAAATAAACTTTTTTTTTTATTTTATATTTTTGAATTATATATATTATATTGTTAAATTTTTATATTATTTATTGCCAACTCGCCTCAATAATGTCTAACGACGCTGGGGCACAACATATTGTTAAACTTAATATTGTGATGAATAAAATATATATATATAAGAAAAGATCTCGAATGCTCTGGGTCTGTTGAATTGTTCGAAGATGCAATTCAAAGTCTTGAACCAGTAAAACGTGTTTCTAGTCGGGTTAACAAAGGTGTTTTACCAAAGAGATATCAAGCCAATTCGGCAACTTTGACGTCTGATCCAAATAATTTCAATGAAGCCATCTCAATTAAGGAGGAGAAGTCTCAGTGGATTGCTGCAATGAAAGACGAGTTAAACTCAATTCATGAGTACAAAACGTGGAATCTTTTTGATCTTCCACCTGGACGAAAAGCAATTGGTTGTAAATGGGTGTTTAAGAAAAAGTTAAATGAAAAAGGAGAAGTAGATCGATTTAAAGCTAGGCTTGTGGCACAGGGATACAATCAGAAATTTGGACTCGATTATGATGCAGTGTTTGCTCCAGTTGTTAAACAAACTACAACAAGAGCTCTATTGTCTATTGCTGGTAAAGAACAAATGCATTTATATCATTTTGATGTAAAGACAGCTTTTTTGAATGGAGATTTACAAGAGACAATATATATGAAATAGCCCCCTGGTTTTATTTCAGAAGATGCTCCAAACAAAGTTTGTTTGCTGAAAAAGAGCTTATATGGTTTAAAGCAAGCTGCACGTTCATGAAACCAGTGTGTTCATAAAGTGCTAATTGAGGAAAATTTTAAGCAAAGTGTTATGGATCCGTGTTTATACATAATGAATAATAATGATGGTGTACATTATCTCTTGGTATATGTTGATGATATAATTGTGGCTAGTAAAAACGTGAAATTTATTGAAGAAACTTATAAGACACTAAGTACTAAATTTGTTATGTCAAATTTAGGCCCTGTTAAACATTATCTGGGAATGGAGGTTACACGTGATAAAAATGGAAATTATTTATTAAATCAAGAATGTTAGAGATGCTAAATGCTCTGATATTCCACTCAGTCCATCTTACAACAAAACTACTGAATCCGAAAATCTAACTGATAATCAACTATATCAAAAGCAATTGGTTCTCTCTTATATTTATCAGTAAATACTAGACCAAATATTACAGCAAGTGTTGCAATTTTAGCTCAGAAAACACAATCACCAAGTAAAGAAGATTGGAATGAAGTAAAACGAGTTATGAAATATTTAAATGGAACAGCAAGCTTATCTTTGAAATTAAGTAGAGTATCGAAAAATGATCAACTATATGGCTATGTCGATGCTGATTGGGGTGAAAATAAAGTTGACCGTAAATCTCACAGTGGTTACGTATTTTACCTTAATGGTGGTGTTATAAGTTGGTCATGTCGTAAACAAACTTGCGTTTCCCTCTCTACAGCGGAAGCGGAATTTATAGCCCTTTCAGAAGCTTGTAAGGAATCAAAGTGGATTTATAGTTTACTGACGCAATGTTACGTAGTGTTAATACACCAATTGCAATTATGGAAGATAATTAAAGTTGCATTAAGATGGTTTTGAATGAAAAGTTTAATGCTAGGTCGAAACACATAGATATTAAGTATCATTTGTAAAAGATTATTGTATTAACAATTTTATTAATTTAACGTATTGTCCAACTGATAAAATGATAGCAGACATACTTACTAAACCACTTGCAAAGCCACAATTACAAATCTTAAGGGAAATGTTAGGACTTGTTTAGTAGGTTATAAACAAAGAGGAGGAGTGTTGAGATAAAATACTTTGTTTCTAAATACTTTGTAATTTATATTTTTGTTTAGAAATAAGTATGTTTTGAAATTCATTTATTTCTAATTTTTTGTCAAATGTTTTCAATCAACAAATTTTCTTTTATAAATAATAAAAATATTTTGTGAACAACAACTCGCGGATATTTAATTACAATAGTTACTTTTAACATCTGGCAATACTGATCAGTTCTATAAATCAGACGTAATTTTTTTTTTCAATTAAATTATTTTTCTTAATTAAATTATTTTTTACATCTGGTATTATGTAGCAGTTTTCGGTTTGATACATTTTACATCTGGCTAGAAATTCTGTAGCACGATCGACGATTATAGTCCACTTTTCGAAGTTAAATTACGACCATATTATATACAAATTTTAAATAATGTTAACAATATTGCTGAAAAACAACAATTGCCCATCGTTTAGCTTAACATTGTTGTTAGTAACAGCGTCCCTGACAATACTGATTAGTTTTATAAATCTGTTGTTGTTTTTTTCAAAACGGCCGTTATTTTTTTAAATTGAGCGCTTTTTTTTCCAAATTTTTTTCAATTGTGTTATTTTTACATCTGGTATCACTGTGTTTTTATTTGTTACTGCTGTCATCTGGCAGCACTGCGCAGCTTTTTAAATCAGTCGTTATATTTTTCAAATCGGTCGTTATTTTTTTTTAGTTTTTCAATTGTGTTACTTAATACATCTGGCATCTCTGATCAATTTTGAGTTAATCAACACATCTGGCAGCACTGCCTGTTTAGTTTTTTATTTTCACCAAATTTTTTCTGATTGGTAGTATATTCTTTTGTGTCAAAATTTTATTTTATCGAATTAAACAAGAAATATTTGCTATTTTGTTAATATTTTTGCATAAAAATGAATATTAATTAATATTTTTGCAAAACATTGGAAAAAAAAGATACAATTTTCAGATGCGGCTCTAGGGATCCACTAACATTGCTGTTTTTATAAAACTTTATCAAAATATAAAATACGCGACTTAATGGACATTTTTATGCAAAATTATTAACAAAATAGCAAATATTTCTCGTTTAATTTGATAAAAAAAAATTTTGACCCAAAAAAATAAACTACTAATCGGAAAAAATTTGGCGAAAATAAAAAACTAAGCAGGCAGTGCTGCCAGATTTGTTAATTAACAAAAAAATTATCAGATATGCCAGATGTTTTGCAAAACACACGTTTTGCAAAACGTTGTTTTGCATTTTTATGTGAATGCCATGTAAAGGTACCCATACGTAGTGTATGCTATTTTGCTATTGGGCAAAAGATTACCAGTGTGTATGTCATATTGGAAGGTTGTGTAATATATTAAAAAAAATTATAAAGGTTTTGATTCTTATTGCGCAACCAAGAAATGTGAAAATATGTTTTAGTGTGTTGGCCATATTGTCCAATTTTTATATAACTCCACAACCGAATAAAAGAGTATTGCCATATTTTGTGGAAAAGTTTTGTACATCTTATTGCACTGTGTAGGTCAAAATGACAATAATACAGGCAATAATATTTGCAAAGTGTGAGGTAGACACAAAATCCCATTAGTTTTTTATGAAATGCGAAAATTCGCCCGGCTACTGGCAAAATTTAGAGTTTATACAATATGTGTGGGAAGATTTTTTTTTTTTGCTTTTAAGTCATGTCACACCTAAGAGATAACACGTTTTTTTTGCCGAACCACGTATTAAAGATCTTTTTTTGTCTATTGCAAACGGTCTTTATTCTTATACTCGTGTTTTGTCAAAACAAATGTTTTTCATTCAGGCGTGAATGTCATATTAATTTTAACAAGTTTGATATAATTTTTATTAAAAATAAAAATTATGTTTTTTTTTTTACCTTTAATTGTGCAATGAAAATGAAAATTGTTCAAGTTCGAGGCCATACTCTATATTTCTTTATTAGAATATTGTCCTAACAAATAATCTATTGAATATCCACCAGAGGTGGACCTTACACATAACAAACAAGTTTTCAATTTATTTTTTGATCAATGGTTATAATCTTTAACTTCAAGCTCATATGTATATTAATTAGTTCTCATGTAGTGAGTAAATTAGTTTATATGAATGTTTGATGTTTGGCATGGGATTGTTACCGCTTTCAAAACGTGTTCTGATGATGGGAACCTAGAAAATTCCCGAAATAGATCTATCAACACATTCCTGAAAGGGTCAAATAATAAATTTGAAAACAAAAAACTCTATAGATTATTTGTTAGGACAATATCCTAATAAAGAAATATAGAGTATGGCCTCGAACTTGAATAATTTTCATTATTAATTTTAACTTTTATTCTGTCTTTACAAAAAGGCTTTTTTACGATTTTATACATAGAGCAAAATTTTCGCGTTTTAGGTCATTGTAAAGTATTATAAAATGTGTCAAAAGTACCAAGATGGAATCACTGCGTAAAAGTGATCAAATGTTTGCAATGACAGTGCCTCTGCTTACTATGTAATTGGCATTGTAGTTTTTAATATAGCTTGGCAAGTACAGCTTTGTTTTGAGTTACTTCTTCTGGCAATACTGTGTAGTTTTTACAAATCGGTAGTTATATTTTTTTTAATTTTTTCCATAAAATTATTTTTCACATTTGCTATTATGGAGCTATTTTCGTTTTGTTACTTTTAACATCTGGCAATACTGATCAGTTCTATAAATCAGACGTTATTTTTTTTTTCAATTAGATTATTTTTCTTGATTAAATTATTTTTTACATCTGGCATTATGTAGCAGTTTTCGTTTTGTTACATTTTACATCTGGCTAGAAATTCTGTAGCACGATCGACGATTATAGTCCACTTTTCGAAGTTAAATTACGACCATATTATATACAAATTTTAAATAATGTTAACAATATTGCTGAAAAACAATTGCCCATCTTTTAGCTTAACATTGTTGTTAGTAACAGCGTCCCTGACAATACTGATTAGTTTTATAAATCTGTTGTTGTTTTTTTCAAAACGGCCGTTATTTTTTTAAATTGAGCGCTTTTTTTTCCAAATTTTTTTCAATTGTGTTATTTTTACATCTGGTATCACTTTGTTTTTTTATTTGTTACTGCTGTCATCTGGCAGCACTGCGCAGCTTTTTAAATCAGTCGTTATATTTTTCAAATCGGTCGTTATTTTTTGTTTAATTTTTCAATTGTGTTACTTAATACATCTGGCATCTCTGATCAATTTTGAGTTAATCAACACACCTGGCAGCACTGCCTGCTTAGTTTTTTATTTTCACCAAATTTTTTCTGATTGGTAGTTTATTTTTTTGTGTCAAAATTTTATTTTATCGAATTAAACAAGAAATATTTGCTATTTTGTTAATATTTTTGCCTAAAAATGTCCATAAAGTACGCGACTTTTATATTTTGATAAAGTTTTATAAAAATTAAGTGAAATTTAGTGTAAAAATTAAGTCGCAAAACAGTGGAAAAAAAGATACAATTTTCAGAGGCGGCTCTAGGGCTCCACTAACTTTGCTGTTTTTATACAACTTTATCAAAATATAAAATACGCGACTTAATGGACATTTTTATGCAAAATTATTAACAAAATAGCAAATATTTCTCGTTTAATTTGATAAAATAAAATTTTGACCCAAAAAAATAAACTACTAATCAGAAAAAATTTGGCGAAAATAAAAAACTAAGCAGGCAGTGCTTCCAGATTTGTTAATTAACAAAAAATTTATCAGATGTGCCAGATGTTTTGCAGGCGTAAAGGCATACCGGGCGAGGAGGAGACTGTGGAGCATCTTCTCTGCGATTGTCCGGTGTTTTGTCAAAACAAATGTTTTTCATTCAGGCGTGAATGTCATATTAATTTTAACAAGTTTGATATAATTTTTATTAAAAATAAAAATTATGTTTTTTTTTTGACCTTTAATGAAAATGAAAATTATTCAAGTTCGAGGACATTGGTTGGTTGGTTGGTTTAAGTGGCAGCTCACGCTACTCGTGAGCATCAAGTAGAGTCAAAAAGCGACTCCGTTTTGAAGAGACCACACTACCCGTAAGGAACTGGTATCCGGAGTACTAGACCCACCCCGTTCGGTTAAGATAACGTATGAGATCACCGAATCCCACACGTGATATTACCGAGAGGTCGTCCAGTATATGGTCACCCAAGATCCGGAGTCGAATATTCTGCAGCGCCGTACAATCGCAGAGAAGATGCTCCACAGTCTCCTCCTCGCCCGGTATGCCGCAGCTGCGACAATGCGAACCGCGTACAATCCCAAGTCTAATGCCATGCCTACCAATCAGCCAGTGACCGGTCAGAACAGCCGTCAGCCTCGAGACATCCCTCCTGCTCCTGCTCAGGAGAGAGTTTGTACGCACTAGGTCGTAGTTGGGCCACGTAAGTCTCGCGGTCCTACAGGTATCCAAATTATGCCACCAGTCCCCCGCCCTGCAAAAGTAGTGCCGGAAAATTTCCCCCTTAACAGTCCCCAGCGGGGAAAATTTCCCCCTGACACCGATGTGGAGACGTTTAAGGCAGATCCTGCCCTTGCCAATTCGTCTGCCCTTTCATTACCGTAGAGGTCTCTGTGGCCGGGGACCCAAACTAGGGTAACTTGGGATAGACAGCTTAGCCTGGACAGTTCCTCCCTGCACTGACCAACGAGAGCAGAGGATGTGACGTACGAGCTCAGGGACATTAAAGCCGCTTGGCTATCGGCGAAGATGCCCACTGTCCCTCGAGCCCCCCTTTCAGACAGGAGTCTGCAGGCTTCCCTGATAGCCAGAATTTCCGCCTGGAAAACAGAAGCATGATCAGGTAGCCTGAAAGAACACCGCAAGTTACACTCACCCGAGAAGACCCCGGAGCCTACACCACAACTCATCTTTGAGCCGTCGGTATATACCCTGATGTCAAAACCAAAAGTTGGATCCCCCATATCCCACTCCCGCCTGGAGGGAATGCTAACCCGAAAAGGTCGGCAGAAATCCAACATAAGAGTAACATAGTCGGACTCAAATCCCACACGTGGGTGAAGTCCATCAAGAAGCCTAGCATGTCCATAGGTCCTGGACTTCCAGGAACCCGTTGCAGCAAGCCGCGCTGCGCTGCTAGAAGAAACCGCCATTATATGCAAATCAACAGGGATAATGTGAAGCATTACATTGAGAGCATCCGAGGGGCAAGTTCTTATCGCGCCCGTGACCCCAATGCAAGCAGAGCGCTGCACCCTATACAGACGATCCGTGACCACCCTCTTAGTGGTCGCAGTCCACCACACGATAGAGCCATATGTCAGTATTGGACGCACAATAGCCATGTACATCCACAGCACCATTTTCGGACTCAAACCCCACCTTGAACCAAACATCCTCCTACAGGAGTAGAAGGCTACCGTTGCCTTCCTGACCCTGTGCTCGGTGTTAAGTCGCCATGATAGTTTAGAGTCCAAGATGATACCCAGATATTTCGCATGATCAGAGAGGGTGAGCTCACAGCCTTGCAGCCGCGGAGGTCTGAAGCCCGAATTGGACCGAGTGGTGAAAAGTACCAGTTCTGTTTTACTCGGATTCACTCCTAAGCCACAACTGGTGGCCCAGCTACTGAGAGTATCCAGAGCGCTGGTCATAATATCGCTAATCACGTCCAAGAACATCCCTGATACCAATATCACCACATCGTCCGCATAAGCGACAACCTTAACACCTTATTATCCAGCGTGACGAGAACTGAGTTAATAACAAGGAGCCATAACAGGGGCGAGATCACACCACCCTGAGGTGTACCTCTCCTGACCTGCTTTGACAACTCGCTATTTCCCAGACTAGCACTGACAACACGGGAGTCCAACATGTTCACTATCCAGTCGCTGATGAAAGTCTCAGCGCCCAGATCCACGAGGGCTCCCTGTATTGCATCGGTCGTGACATTGTTGAAAGCCCCCTCTATGTCCAGAAAGGCGGCCAGTGTATATTGTCCAAATTCCAAGGATCTCTCCACCACTCTCACAACCTCATGGAGTGCAGTTTCCGTTGAGCGTCCCTTGATATACGCATGTTGACTACCCGAAAGTTGAGGCGATCCCTCGAGTTTCGGCCTTATATGTACGTCAATGAGTCTTTCCAACGTCTTCAGTAGAAAAGATGAGAGACTGATTGGCCTAAAGTCCTTTGCAGCCTCGTGACCACATTTGCCAATTTTAGGAATAAAAACTACTTTAACCTTCCTCCAGCTTACGGGCACGTAGTTAAGAGAGAGGCAAAGTCTGTATATCACAAGCAGCCAGGGAGTAATCAAATCTTGACCCCTCTGCAGCATTATCGATAAAATGCCATCCAGACCCGGCGATTTGTATGGGGAGAAACTGCCAATTGCCCAGGCTATCCTATCAAGTGTAATTATCTCGTTTTCCATCCCATTAGAAGCGCCCCTAGAGCGGCTACGTTGGTCATTGTCCAAGGTATCTGCATCCAAGCAGCCAGGAAAATGAATATTCAGAAGGATCTCCAACGACTCAGCCGATGACTCTGACCAGGATCCATCACCCCTCTTAACATAAGTAGGGTTAGAGTGACCCTTTGCCAGCACCTTGCTAAGTCTAGCAGTGTCCCTAGTGTTGTCTATGGATTCGCAGAACTCTCTCCATGAGTTCCGCTTTGCCAACGCCAATGCTTTCTTGTACACCTGCTTGTCGCGGTATGGCTTCCACTGTCTGCTGGAATAGCTACTGTTGAAAGCTCTTCGTGCCTCCCTCCGAAGCTCTGACAGTTCAGAATTCCACCAGGGAGGAAAACTCTTCCTTGCCCTAGTCTGAGGGCAGGAAGCTTTGAACGCCACATCAATGGCCTTTTCCAGGACCCCTACAGAGTCCTCGAGACTTTCGATTGTCCCTTCGACCCTTGGCCCCCTACACAGCTTCGTCCTAAGAATCCTATTGAACTTAGGCCAAACAGTTCTCCTAGGATTCCTGAAGCAAACGCTCTCCCTAACGTTCGCGTTGATATCGAAAAGTATCCAATTATGATTCGAAAAGGACTTCTTATCGGATACCCTCCACTTTTCGACACGTACCTGAGAATTACCTGTCTCTGCGTAAAAGTGATCAAATGTTTGCAATGACAGTGCCTCTGCTTACTATGTAATTGGCATTGTAGTTTTTAATATAGCTTGGCAAGTACAGATTTGTTTTGAGTTACTTCTGGCAATACTGTGTAGTTTTTACAAATCAATCGTTATATTTTTTTTTTAATTTTTTCCATAAAATTATTTTTCACATTTGCTATTATGGAGCTATTTTCGTTTTGTTACTTTTAACATCTGGCAATACTGATCAGTTCTATAAATCAGACGTTATTTTTTATGTTATTTTTTACATCTGGAACCACTGTGTAGATGTTTGTGACTGATTACATCTGGCAGCACGGCGTAGTTTTTAAATCAGTCGCTATATTTTTTCAATTGGTCGTTTGTTTTTAATTGTCTTAATTAAATTATTTTTTACATCTGGCATTATGTAGCAGTTTTCGTTTTGTTACATTTTACATCTGGCTAGAAATTCTGTAGCACGATCGACGATTATAGTCCACTTTTCGAAGTTAAATTACGACCATATTATATACAAATTTTAAATAATGTTAACAATATTGCTCAAAAACAACAATTGCCCATCTTTTAGCTTAACATTGTTGTTAGTAACAGCGTCCCTGACAATACTGATTAGTTTTATAAATCTGTTGTTGTTTTTTTCAAAACGGCCGTTAGTTTTTTAGATTGAGCGCTTTTTTTTTTGAAATTTTTTTCAATTGTGTTATTTTTCATCTGGTATCACTTTGTTTTTTTATTTGTTACTGCTGTCATCTGGCAGCACTGCGCAGCTTTTTAAATCAGTCGTTATATTTTTCAAATCGGTCGTTATTTTTTTTTTTAATTTTTCAATTGTGTTACTTAATACATCTGGCATCTCTGATCAATTTTGAGTTAATCAACACATCTGGCAGCACTGCCTGCTTAGTTTTTAATTTTCACCAAATTTTTTCTGATTGGTAGTTTATTTTTTTGTGTCAAAATTTTATTTTATCGAATTAAACAAGAAATATTTGCTATTTTGTTAATATTTTTGCATAAAAATGTCCATAAAGTCGCGTATTTTTTATTTTGATAAAGTTTTATAAAAAATAAGTGAAATTTAGTGTAAAAATTAAGTCGCAAAACATTGGAAAAAAAAGATACAATTTTCAAAGGCGGCTCTAGGGCTCCACTAACATTGCTGTTTTTATAAAACTTTATCAAAATATAAAATACGCGACTGAATGGACATTTTTATGCAAAATTATTAACAAAATAGCAAATATTTCTCGTTTAATTTGATAAAATAAAATTTTGACCCAAAAAAATAAACTACTAATCAGAAAAAATTTGGCGAAAATAAAAAACTAAGCAGGCAGTGCTGCCAGATTTGTTAATTAACAAAAAATTTATCAGATATGCCAGATGTTTCTCAGATGTAAAGGTACCCATACACTACGCATACCAGTGTGTATGTCATATTGGAAGGTTGTGTAATATATTAAAATTATAAAGGTTTTGATTCTTATTGCGCAACCAAGAAATGTGAAAATATGTTTTAGTGTGTTGACCACATTGTGCAATTTTTATATAACTCTGCAACCGAATAAAAGAGTATTGCCATATTTTGTGGAAAAGTTTTGTACATCTTATTGCACTGTGTAGGTCAAAATGACAATAATACAGGCAATAATATTTGCAAAGTGTGAGGTAGACACAAAATCCCATTAGTTTTTTATGAAATGCGAAAATTCGCCCGGCTACTGGCAAAATTTAGAGTTTATACAATATGTGTGGGAACATTTTTTTTTCTTTTAAGTCATGTCACACCTAAGAGATAACACGTTTTTTTCCGAACCACGTATAAAGCTCTTTATTCTATTACAAACGGTCTTTATTCTTATACTCGTGTTTTGTCAAAACAAATGTTTTTCATTCAGAAGTGAATGTCATATTAATTTTAACAAGTTTGATATAATTTTTATTAAAAATAAAAATTATGTTTTTTTTTTTTTGACCTTTAATTGTGCAATGAAAATGAAAATTATCAAGTTCGAGGCCATACTCTATATTTCTTTATTAGGATATTGTCCTAACAAATAATCTATTGAATATCCACCAGAGGGTGAATGCAATAACCCCCACTGAAATAACCCCACCGCCAAAATGAAATAAGCCCCACCAAATTTATTAAAAATTTAAAGTGGGGCTTATCTCATTTTTGGAGGGCAAAGTTTCATTTTAATACGTGGGTATTATTTCATTTTATTACCCACCACATTTGGTGGGGGTTAATTCATTTTCATTGGTGGGGATTAATTCATTTTGGTGGGGTTTAATTCATTTTAATTCTAATATCAATTCTTGGTTTTTGAATTAATTCCTACTTTTACAGTACTAGTTTTATTTTGTAAAGGTGAATTAATTCCTACTTTTACAGTACTAGTTTTATTTTGTAAAGGTGATATTAGAAAGTACGAAAAAAGAATACGTTATTTCAATTAAAAAAACACATTTCTTCTTATTAAAAATCCATTCGCGCCCATATCACCAGGTTCCTTAAGGCCTCATTAGTTGTTACTTTCTGTTGCCGTTCTGTGTCGTTCTGTTCTGAAGGTAATATTTTGTAATTACTTTTTCTGTGAAAGGAATCAGCTGTTTTAAAAAGTCTAAGAAATTAAAACCAAAAACATTGAAATATTGAAAAAAAGATTTTTTCGTAAAAATTAGTTTAAAGAAACATTTATAATTAAAAAAAATTTATATTTTGTTGGATTCTGACTCTGAAATTTCGGATGTGGATGATGTAATGGTAGGAATGAGTTTTATAAATGTGTGCAAAATGTACCAAACAATAAATTGTAAAAACAAGCGTCGTCAGCGAAGGTGGTACGCGAGACCTGCTAACACAGACTGGTTATCATCAGGATACCACCAGAAAGTTTTTAAAAGAATAAAGGATATGGATGACGAAAATTTTTCCTACACACACGAATGACAAAGGATGTTTACGAGCTTTTGTTGTCATTAATAAAAAACTCTCTGAAAAAACCTGGCCAGCGTATATCTCCTGAGAAGAGACTCTCCATAACACTCCTGTAAGTATTTAAATTTCAATTCTTTCGATTTGCGTTGTTGATTACCCAAACAAATCTTTACATTTTTGTTGCGTGTTTAGATATTTAGCGCACGCAAGTTCCATACAATCTATTGCTTGGAGTCATAAATTAGGAAAAACCACAATTAGGAACATTATTCTAGAGGTATGTGATGTATTGTGGTGCTTGCTGTCTCCAATTTTCGTCAGTGAACCCACCACTTCACAATACATTGAGATTGGAAAAGATTTTGAGAGGATGTGGAATATTCCAAATTGCGTTGGAGCAATCGACGGGAAACACATAGCTCTAAAGTGTCCTCCAAATTCAGGGTCTATGTTTTTTAATTATAAAAATTTTTTTAGTGTTGTTCTAATGGCTGTTTGTGACGCAAATTATACGTTTACAGCTGTCACCGTAGGAAGTTATGGCAGCCAAAGTGATGGAGGTAAATAAATACAATATTTTTTAGAATCATTGACAATTGTTAATCTGCACCGCAGTCAATTCAAATTTTTAATAAAATTTTTCTTTTAGGCATCTTTCGCACAAGTCGTTTTGGACAGTCAATATTAGATAACACAATTGCTGTGCCACCAGAGAAACCCCTACCATCATCTTCAATACCATTTCCGCACTTTTTTGTAGCAGACGCAGCTTTTCCGCTAAAGCCAAATTTAATGCGCCCTTATCCAGGCACAAACATTGACAGACAAAAAACTGTTTTTAATTATCGTTTGTCTCGAGCTCGAAGAGTAATAGAAAACTCTTTTGGTATTTTATCGGCCCGTTGGAGAATACTTCTTACAACTATAGAGTGTTCTCCTGATAACTGCGAAAGAATTGTTTTAGGATGCGTTGCGCTGCACAATTTTATAATGATGAATGACCAACAACGCTGGTATTGTCCAAGCAATTATGTGGACAGTGAAAATTCAGATGGAGCAGTACATGAAGGGGAATGGCGAAATGAGATAGGAGATAATGGAGCTCAGCCGCTAAGATCGATGACAACTCACATGCGGAGAAGTACTGAAAACGCTGTACAGTTAAGAAATCGTTTGGCAGAATATTTCTATAATGAAGGACAAATTGCTAATCAGAGCTTCATTTAAGGTCTTACTTTCACTAAATCATTTTATTTTTATCTACAACTTTTTTTGTTAAATGTCCCAATTTAATTATAATCCTCATTAAATATACAAAATTGTAATTATCAAAAAAAAGCACTTTGAAGTATGTATGTATCTTAATCCATATTTCAAAAGTGTACATTTAAAAAACGAACCTTTTCTAAAAAGTAGCATTTAAAAAATTAACATATTTGGGTCTTTAAAAAGTATGTTTCTTTGCTATCATCCTAAAATTTTGTAGAATGTTTTCTTTCTTTCAGTTTTTCAATATTTTGTAAAACTACTAAACAAATGTTTGCAGTTTTGATGGGCGTATTCGTTTAGGAATTAAATATTCCACAAAAAGCCTCTTTTATAATTTTTTCGTAAAATTAACTACTAATTTTTTTTAGTAGTTTTACTTGCAAAATGTTTTCACATATAATTTATATGGAAAAACTGAAAGAAAAATAAAACAAGAAACAGTTCAATTACCATAAAAAAGAACAACTAAAAAGAATGTTATTTTAGCACCCAATTACATATGGGAAAATGGTATTTTTTAAAAATTAATATTTTCCATAAAAAATACATCTCGAAAAAAAAATAACTACAAATGTATTGCTCGCGGTGTTTCTAAATAAAAATTCTACCATTAAAAATTTATGTAACATATTAAATTTGAAAAATTATATTTATTAAATTTGAAAAATTAAATTTATTAAATTTGAAAAATAAATAAATTTATTGATAATAAAACAAAATAAAATAATTAATTTTTATAATTTTGTTTAGATCATTAACTAGTACTTATATATGAAACAGGCAGTTCACACGGTGTCTTTTCAGACATGTCTAACAAACAAGTTTGTTTTGTTTGTTGGCGATCGGGGTAGAGAAGAAAGAGGGGTTGTCAAACAGACACGAAACGAGGTTTCATGTTTGTTATTATTAAATTTTCATTTTTTTTTTAATTTGTATATGTATGGATATTAGACAAATATACGTGAAAACAGACATGTCTGAAAAGACACCGTGTAAACTCCCCCTAAGTACAGAGATAGTTTTAACCAATTTTGAGCAAAATTCTCTTTTTTCACCTTCATTTTTTATGTGATTTAGTGTTCCCGACACACAAAAAAGTGATACCATATTAAAGGAAATTTAATTCTCTTTCAGAAAAAGTATATAACAATTATCCCCCACCCCCCCCTGCTCCGCTCCAGGCGGAGGTTGAAAAATACCTTGCTTATAGACACTTTTTGTTTGGATGAAATGGAAAATATATATAAATTTTAATTTTATAAAAGTACTTTATTATTGTTCGCAAAGGTCTAAAATAGTCGATCAGTAAGTTTTTCCCGAGTTTTAGAATCCCCAGGTATATTTAGAGACGCGCCAAGTTCACTGTTCGACTAGTCGAACATTGGCCGTAGACCACAACTTTATTATTGTGTTTTGTCGTTGAGCATTTTATGCAGAAAAAATAAATTCTTTGAATTTAGAATTTTTGAGCATGCATTTCCAAGAAATTTGTTTGTTACAAGCATCATAGCTTATTTTGGACGTCACAGCTGTAAGATGTACTTAAAAAACAAGCCAAAAAAATTTGGCTACAAGACTTCGTGCATGGCTGCTTCTACTGGATATGTCTTCAACATGATGCCGTACGGTGGAGCTAATGACAAATACGATAAAAATATAGGCCTGGGCGCTTCTGTGGTCATGGATATGGCTTGTTAATTGGAACTTCCTTCCCGTTATCAACTTTATTTCGATAACTTCTCATTATTTGATGTGTCTATTGGCTGATACACTCAGGGAACATCTGCTTTAAAAATATGTAGTTGTTTGGGTTGTAATACAGTTTCATTATTTTTAATGTAAATGTAAGTCATTTGTAGAACAAATAAAATTTTTAACTAACCTTGTAGTTCATTTAAAAAAAAAAACAACTTACATCAAATGACTGTTTTATGATTTTATATTCATTTTTTACAGTTGTTTTTTGTTATTTAAAAAAATAAAATAAATAAATATTTGTTTATTTTTTACTTCCATGTGGTTCATTTTTGCTACAATTGTTAGTCATTTTTTGAACATTAAAAAACAAATGACAATGTTAGTTGAATTTAATGAAATGTAAGTCGTCCTTTCTTTAAATGAAATTTCTTTTGTTTTTGACTACAATTGCTGTCGTCTTTACCAACATAATATCCTAAGTGTAAACGTATATGCGCTACCGGGACTGTGCGGAGTAATCGCTTAGGACAGCCGGCACCATATTTGAAGACGGGCAAAGCATTGCCTAATTATATTTATACATATTGGTTATGTTATTATTTTTATATATTTTTTTTTAGGTGAAATCGATTCAACGTTTGATAAGATTAATAAGTTTGTATGTTGTCGTTGGCAAGATAAGCGTGAGGTAACATTACTATCAAACTTCACCGGAGTTTACCCACTTACATCAACAACACGAAGACAACGACAACGAGAAGGCCAACCTGGTGACATCATTGTGCAGCAGCCCAATATAATCCGAAACTGTAACAGTTTCATGGGCGGTGTCAATCTTCATGATAATGCTGTTTCCAATTACCGTGTTTCGATTTGTTCAAAGAAGTCGTGGTGGTCACTTTGGTTGGCCGTTCTAGAGGCATCTGTTGTGAATGATTGGAAGTTAAATTGTTTAGTAAATAAGAAGCTTGTTCGTAAATATAATTCACAGCTGCCATTTCGGGTCAACCTGGCCACAAACTTGTTACTAACGCCTGACGAAAACAACGACGAAGATATTACGGAGGATGACATTACTAAAGATACATCATATACAATTCGCCCGCACCCTCGTGTGTCAGGTAATCATAACACAACCTGAAAAACATGCCAGGCGTTGCAATGTTTGTCATAAGCCTACACAGAGAATGTGCTCTAAGTGCCAAGTCCATTTGCACGAAAATAAGTGTTTTGCTGCTTACCATAAATGGGAGCAAGAGTAATGAAAATTACAAAAAGTACATTTAATTACAATATATATAATAAATATTTAAAAAAATAAACATTACAATCGTGTTTTTGTTTCACGTGTGATTTTTTTGTCGATACCTGGAAATTATTTCTGTATGGTAGTATAAATTTTGTTTGTCGCCTACGGCCGTTGTTCGACTAGTCGAACAGTCGTTTCTGGGGAAACGGTTGGAGATACAAAACTTCTGACTACGGTTTTGTATGGTAATTGGGGCCTAATTAGACCAAAAAAGTACTTTTTAGTTTACGATTCGAACATTTTTGCATTCCGGCCCAAAATAGGTTAATAATAAACTTTGGTTTTAATAAAGAAAGTACATACATAAATACATATACATATAGATTAGATTAGATCAGAAGGCACTATGCACCGCGACCAATGTAGGTCTTTTGTGCTGCCTAAGATTACCTACAGATTCAAGCTACCTATAAAGCCAATTATCCTATTAGGCAAAATGTTCGTGATGTCGGAAGGCGAAATGAAGCGATCACCCAGAAACCTAAGTCTCCTATCACAGAGCCTGGGACATTCGCAGAGAACATGCTCCGAGGTCTCAGACACCATCTCGCAAAACCTACACAAATCCGTGTCCGATTGACCCTTCTTGTGCAGATGATATCTGAGATTACAGTGTCCAGTTAAGTACGACGCCAGGGTCCTCAAACCCCCCCTTTCAAGCGACAAGAGTCGCCTCGACCCCCTACTGGAAAAAGAGATCAATCTTTTAGCCTGGCGCTGACCAGGAGAGTTTTCCCAGTAACTAGAGAATTCAGACTCTCTCCATGCCCTGAGCCTTTCCCTAACATACCCCGCAGGTATTCCACAGAATGGTTCAGGACCAATAAAGGGCTTTCGGGCCCCGCGGTTGGCAAGACAATCTGCCCTCTCGTTGCCCTCATGCCCCTCATGACCAGGAATCCACCCCAAGGTTAGAGAGTTGCCTCTACCGAGCCTATTGAGAGTCTGAATGCATTCCATGACCAACCCGGACGACACCTTATAGGCCATTAAGGCCCTCAGTGCAGCTTGACTGTCAGAAAGAATGTAGATGCGAGATCTACGAGTTCCCCTTCGCAGGCATTCCAATGCACAGACCGTACATATACATATAATTCCAAAGGAAATAAAATTTGTAAAGGAGTCTTTATTTTGAAATTTTTAAACTAACGACCTTTAAGATTTCATTTGAATATTTGCATGCATGTGTAATATAATAAAAAGTAAGTTATAAACAGAAATTATTTTCACATTCTAATTCTAAATTATATTATTATTTGTGTATATCACTAATTTGCTGAAACATCGTCATAATTCCAAAAAATTAGTTTTACTTACAACGACTTTGAAATCTTAACTTAACAATGTGTTAACAATGTGGCTATTTTCCTAAACGCCTGTTCTACTGTTAAAATACATGGCAACAAGTTCTTAGATGGAACCATAACGATTTTGACAATGCATTTTGAACATACGTTTAGTGCCGGCCTAGACTTGCAATTTCTGTTGGAGCAATTCCTGATTTTATTGGTGAGATGAGCACCCCTCCCAAAGTTTTTCACCTCTCTTACCAATAAACTCAAGAATTGATGCAACAAAAATTGCAAGTCTGGACCGGCACTTCGGAAAACAGCCTGTCTTCATACGAAATATTTTAAGAATGATTTACTATGTATTAGTGATATTAAGTCAAAAGTTGCTAGTTTTGACTAATGACGTTGTTGCAGAAAATGAGCGATATTTTTTTTTTTTTTTTTTTTTTATAATTTAACCAATACTCAGGGGATGCCCCCTACTCATGCAGTGCATTGTATTGATCAGGAAAATAAGGTATGGGAAGGAGGAAAGAGGGAGTAGTGTTTGTGGATATTTGATTTAAATTTTTCTAAATTGTAAGTAACAGGGAAGACTTCTGCGGGAAGTTTGTTCCACATACGAATCGTTCGACTAAAAAACGAATTTTCTCTGTAATGCGTTGTGCGAAACACAGGACAATCAACTACAAACGGATGTGCTCTACTAGATAAGCGAGTATTACGAATAAAAACTCGGGCTCGTGGAATAAGTTCACTTATCTCAGATGAGCATCTCCCATGGTAATATCGATAGAAAAGTGACACACAACCCACATTCCGACGATGCTCCAATGAATCAATAGAGTTGGATACACTACTGTCATTGATAAGCTTCACCGCCCTCCCCTGAACACGGTCCAGAAGCTTCAGAATAGACAGTGGAGCCCCTGCCCATATATGAGAGTTGTATTCCATTTTTGGCCGGATATAGCTGGTATAAATAGTAAGGAGATCGGATGGAGTGAAGTAAGTCTTGCACCGTTTTAGAAAACCGAGACACTTGAATGCCTCTTTCGACACTTGAAATACGTGCTTATTCCAACGGACATCACACTGTATTCTCATGCCCAGAACATCAAGAGTATCCGATTCCTCAATACCTATACCATCCATAGTTACAGATGACAATGTCAATTCCACAGCCCGTCTGTGGGTTAACATACAACATTGGGTCTTGCGTGCATTAAAATCGACCTTATTCGCGCGACCCCACTCGGAGATTGTAGAAAGGTCTTGATTGAGTGTGTCATTCATGTTCTGCCGCATGCCCTCTATCTCCAAAGAGCTTGGCCTATGATCGAATGAAAATGAATGACAAATGTTGCTGTCATCTGCAAAAGAGTAGATAGGGTTGATGGTCTGACCAAGAAGGTCATTAATAAAAATAAGAAAAAGGGTAGGAGAAAGAACAGAACCTTGCGGTACCCCTGAATTTAGCTGAAACTCGTTTGATGAGACCCCATCTAAAACAACACGTATAGTGCGGTCTCTGAGAAAACTCGTTATAAATCGAGAGAAGACATTACCGACACCAAAAGCAACTAGCTTAGTCACGAGTGCCCCGTGCCACACACGATCGAACGCCTTAGAAATATCTAGAGCAACCACTTTACTCTCACCAAAGCGGTGGATTGACCGGCTCCAACGTTCCGATAGAAACGCCAACAGGTCTCCCGTAGATCGACCACTACGGAAGCCATACTGTCGATCATTTAAAAGTGAATTGGTCTCTAAATATTTCACAAGATGGTGGTTAACCATGGTCTCCATCACTTTGGAGAGCGCAGAGCAAATTGCGATTGGGCGGTAATTTTCAGGGTTGTTAGCCGCACCCTTTTTAGGGATAGGCTGGACATTGGCCACCTTCCAGCATGAGGGGAAGATTCCCGTACGGTACGAAGAGCTGAAAAGTTTTGCCAATGGACGTGCCAACGTTAAAGAGCACTGTTTCAGCACCAGTGCTGATATGCCATCCGGCCCCGGTGACTTATTTACGTTGAGATCCGCAAGAACCCTTTTGACTGCCCGGGCCCGAAAGAAAATCGAAGGCATAGTATAGGATACCCTTTCGAGAACGGGCAGTGGTTGATCGCTTTCCGGCAAGAAAGAATTTCTTGCAAAAAGTTCAGCGAAAAGGTTGGCCTTATCAACCGGGTCAGTGAATGATTGATCGTCCTTTAAAAGAGTTGGAATAGAAGAACTAGCATTATCCCTTACTCTTTTAACAAACGACCAAAAGGTCTTACTGCCCCGTGGAGCAGAAAGAACTTTGGCCCGTAGACGCTGTTCGTATAAAACCTTTTCGCATCTAAGTACCTTGGCACACTCGGTTCTCGCCTTTTTGCGGTGCAGATCAGTAACGGCGTTCTTATTCGAACGCCAATTACTGAACGCTGCCTCTCTGGATCTGACGGCATTTTTGCACGTCTGGTTAAACCAACACTTGTGTTTTGATTTAGCCGAAATATGCTTCGTTGGAATAAAAAGTTTCATTCCTAGCATAATAATATTGACTACCATTTCTGCAGCGGCATCGACGTTGTCGTCGAGAAAACAGATTTTCCAGTTAAAATGCCGAAAGAAATCGTTGAGCTCGGCCCAACGAGCTTTTTCATAGAGGAAAATAGAGCGTTTTGGCGCTAAGTTAGAAACGCTACGAAGAGTAGAATATGAAAAAGATGCAGAAATAGTACTGTGATCCGAATTGCCGAGAGGTGCAAGTATTTTCACTTCGTACTTTTCTGGGTGAGAAGTGAGGAAGAGGTCGAGAGTGTTCCGCGATTGCCCTTCAACACATACATTGTGTGTTGGCTCATTCACAAGTTGCGCAAGATCATTATGCGCGGCGAAAAGCTCAACGTATTGGCCCTCGGGAGTTGTATGGCTCGAATGGCGAATCCAGGATGAGTTGTGGATATTAAAATCACCAGCAACAACGATTTCACTATTCGGACAACTCTCCAAGATTTTCGAAATTGAATCGGAAAGGGCATCGAAGCCATCAAGGGATTTAGCCAATTCCGTGTTTGGACTTCTATATAGAAACCCGAAGTGCAATATGTGCGACCTGATCTGGAATTTAACCCAAAGAGAGCTAAATTCCTTATCATTACAGTGCAACTGTTGCTGATACTGGTACACAACATCATTGCGAATGTACATTGCAAGGCCCCTATGTAGAGAAAAAAGGGATATAAGGTGATACACAGGTATGTGAAAATCCTGTGGATCAGCATCCTCACAAACCTGAGTTTCACATAAGGCGAAAACATCCGGCCTATGAAAACGAATGTGAGCATATACAGAAAAGTAATTCGCTCTCAGTCCGCGTATGTTGCAGAAGTCTATACGAAATCTGCCTGTCATATCAAAATAAGAAAAAAATAAAATCAATGTTCCTTACGAGTGTATATGGGGCACAGTAGTCGAAATTGTTGCTGTAATTGGTTATTTAATGGCCAGTGTTATACCTTTGACAGTAAACAACCAAACAACAATTTGACTCCCCGCCCCCTATACACCGTAGACAATGGAAAAGGAAAGGACAATGACAATGACACTTATTAAGGAGGCATAAAAGCCCCTTGTTTGGTCATTATAAAAACGGAGCCGTATAGCGAAGGTCAGATGTGTTTAAATGTATTGATGTTTGATGATGTTGATGCTTGTTGTTATTGTTGTTAATGCAGTTGTATTTAAATGTATTGCTATTTGATGATGTTGATGTTTGTTGTTATTGTTTTAAATTTAGTTGTTATTTAACGCTTTTTTTTTATATATAGATTTATGCATGATGTGTAGTTAATTTTATATTATGTTTTGTGTTTGTTATTTGTTTATGAATATGAATATTTTTGTTTATTATTTTTTTTTTAACAGAACGACACTAATAAGGGGTTTTTTTTTTTCATTTAAATTTTAAAAGCAAACGGAATTTATAGGGACTAACGCAAACACGACAAGACAAATTTAAAAACGTGTTGACAGCACGACGGACAAAACACTACTTTAATATTTCAATAATATAAAATGCAAAAGGATAGACTGACATGTAAAATGTATCAATATAGGTGCATAGTATCAATATATCAGACTACTTATAACACTAACTACAAAGCTCGCTGTTGCAATTTGAAGAGTTTGCATTTTATTGTTTTTATTTCTCCTGAAAAAATTGTTAATCTTTATTTTAAACCGTTCTGCATTTTGTATGACGATATGTTCATTACATACAATTTTTGATTCAAATTGTAGTTCATTCAACTATTTAAAGTTTGTACATATTATTCTGGTTCTAGTTTCACTTGCATAAGCAACTCCGTTATCAAATTCATGGCTTTTGTTTGCTTGGTTTTGCGAAGTGTATTAATTGTAGCAACAACCATTTTCCCAAAGGCATAAACTGGATCAGTTTCTCTTTGTTGTGTTTTTTCTTCCTTTGACTTACAAAATTGTTTAAAAGTTTCTACTGCTTCCCCGAACAATTTGTCATTATCATTTTTCTCTTTGTTTTTCCGATATTTTGATGCTTCGGAAACTGTTTTCGGTTTACTTACAGGTGTTGATGTGGTCAGTAGGAACGAATCTTGAGATTCAAATTCTTGTATTTCTATGTCCAAAGAACTTGTGTTTTGTATTGGCGACTCCGGAGTCAAAGATTGAAACATTTGGAAACTATTGACATTGGATGTGAACTCATTTTCTTCAACAATATTTGCCGTTGAACGCACTCTAAAAGATAAAAACATTTAAATATATTTTAATGTTTGTAAATAAATGTACATATATATAAATGGAAACAAATTTAATACATAGTTTTGAAGAAAAACTTACGGACGCGGAGCTATATGTGGTGTTAAAAACTCTAACTGGCTCATCAAATGCCAACGATGTTTAAATGTTGCGCCACTACCGGATGCAAGCTTTTCGCTCTTCTTTTCTTTAGCGAACCTGTCTCTCAGTGAACTCCATCTTTTTATGCAAGTTTCCTCTAAAAAACTTATTTTATTAAATACAAAATAATCATAAATGTTTTATTGAGGCTTACCTGGCAAACTCATTTCTTCAGAAATTCGTTTCCATACGGCCCTCTTTTTTTCTGGCAACCTATAGAATTTACTAAATTTGTTGTACAAAATATCATTTTCTTCCACTAAAATGATAAGTTTTTCATCATCCATTTTTATTTGTTTTTTTTAAATCACTTTTTAAATAATCTTTAATTTAAACAATTTTTTTTGGCTTATAACAAAAATGTCAAAAATGTTTTTCACATCACAACAAACTAATACATACGCACTTTAGGCTGTCACTTAACGTTGAATTCTATTTTCAACAGAATTGTCCGCAACAGAACAGAACGAAAAAGTGAAAACTAACTACACATACAGACTTTCAATTGAACAGAAACAAAACAGCTGATTCGTAACAGAACAGAACGTACAAACTAATTCTGCCTTTAGTTGGTAAAAAACTAATAATTTGCCCTTTTACAGAATGTTGACATAAAGGTGTATCCATATTTTAGAAGGACACGGTGGGGTCCAATAACACCAACTGAAATGAAACAAAAATGGAAATGAAGTCAAATTCACAGGTTGACTTTATTTCCAACAAAAATGGAAATAAAACCAAGATGGCTATATTTCCTTTTAAAGAATATCGTGTTATCCAATTTAAATCAATATTCCATTTATTTAATTAATCTCAACGTGAAAAAAAAATTTAAAAAAAATTTTTATTGTTTTGTGTCGCGGGCAGGAAAACTTTATTGAGCGAAGCCACCTGCCGCGTCCTACGGGAGGAAAAAAACCCTAAGAACGGCCGCAGGCCGCCACACAGAAAAACTTAAGCTTTTTTCATTATTTGCCACATGAAGTTTTTGTAAAAGTTTTATTTTATAAAATAAAAATATAAATAATGTAAAGTGGGGCTTATCTCATTTTCGGTGGGCAAAGTTTCATTTTAATACGTGGGTATTATTTCATTTTAATGCCCACCAAATTTGGTGGGGGCTAATTCATTTTCATTGGTGGGGAATAATTTATTTTGGTGGGGATTAAATCATTTTGGTGGGCACAAATTCGGTGGGGCTTATTTCATTTTCGGTGGGCACAAATTCAGTGGGGCTTATTTCATTTCGACGGTGGGGGTTATTTCTGTGGGAGTTATTTCATGCACCCTCCACCAGAGGTGGACCTTACACATAACAAACAAGTTTTCAATTTATTTTTTGATCAATGGTTATAATCTTTAACTTCAAGCTCATATGTATATTAATTAGTTCTCATGTAGTGAGTAAATTAGTTTATATGAATGTTTGATGTTTGGCATGGGATTGTTACCGCTTTCAAAACGTGTTCTGATGATGGGAACCTAGAAAATTCCCGAAATAGATCTATCAACACATTCCTGAAAGGGTCAAATAATAAATTTGAAACCAAAAAACTTTATAGATTATTTGTTAGGACAATATCCTAATAAAGAAATATAGACTATATCCTCGAACTTTTTTTTTTTTTTTTTTTTTCTTAAAGAGAGGCAACACTCAGAAAATACTTCCTATATTTAGTGTGTTGCTTTCTTTGGAAAGGGATAGTATAGAGATGAAAGGTGGGGAAAGATGAAGGGCTTCAGACATGGCAACACTGTAATTGCGCGAGATGATAAGTCTTAGAACAGTTGTTGCTCGCCACCTGATGGAGAGTTGGCGAACTTATTGAAGCTTTTTGGTTCATAGCCCTGATTCATTATTTTACTTCGATGGGGTTAATTGCTATGGGAACACCGAAGGTGGACATTGCGATACGTATGAGGGATAGAAAAAACTCATACATATTATTTTGATGTTGCCGGCACCGGGGATCGAACCCGGGACCTTCTGTCTAAATGTCCAACGCGCTAACCATTACACCACAACGCCCACAAATAATTGAATAATTTTCATTTTCATTATTAATTTTAACTTTTATTCTGCCTTTACAAAAATGCTTTTTTACGATTTTATACATAGAGCATAATTTTCGCGTTTTAGGTCATTGTAAGGTATTATAAATTGTGTCAAAAGTACCAAGTTGGCATCACTGCGTAAAACTGATCAAATGTTTGCAATGACAGTTTCTCTGCTTACTATGTAATTGGCATTGTAGTTTTAAATATAGCTTGGCAAGTACAGCTTTGTTTTGAGTTACTTCTTCTGGCAATACTGTGTAGTTTTTACAAATCAATCGTTATATTTTTTTTTTAACTTTTTCCATAAAATTATTTTTCACATTTGCTATTATGGAGCTATTTTCGTTTTGTTACTTTTAACATCTGGCAATACTGAACAGTTCTATTAATCAGACGTTATTTTTTTTTCAAAACGGCGTTATTTTTGCAAATTTATCGTTTTTTCGATACTTTTTCAATTATGTTATTTTTTACATCTGAAACCACTGTGTAGATGTTTGTGACTGATTACATCTGGCAGCACGGCGTAGTTTTTAAATCAGTCGTTATATTTTTTCAATTGGTCATTTGTTTTTAATTGTCTTAATTAAATTATTTTTTCATCTGGCATTATGTAGCAGTTTTCGTTTTGTTGCATTTTACATCTGGCTAGAAATTCTGTAGCACGATCGACGATTATAGTCCACTTTTCGAAGTTAAATTACGACCATATTATATACAAATTTTAAATAATGTTAACAATATTGCTGAAAAACAACAATTGCCCATCGTTTAGCTTAACATTGTTGTTAGTAACAGCGTCCCTGACAAAACTGATTAGTTTTCTAAATCTGTTGTTGTTTTTTTCAAAACGGCCGTTATTTTTTTAAATTGAGCGCTTTTTTTTCCAAATTTTTTTCAATTGTGTTATTTTTACATCTGGTATCACTTTGTTTTTTTATATGTTACTGCTGTCATCTGGCAGCACTGCGCAGCTTTTTAAATCAGCCGTTATATTTTTCAAATCGGTCGTTATTTTTTTTTTTAATTTTTCAATTGTATTACTTAATACATCTGGCATCTCTGATCAATTTTGAGTTACTCAACACATCTGACAGCACTGCCTGCTTAGTTTTTTATTTTCACCAAATTTTTTCTGATTGTTAGTTTATTTTTTTGTGTCAAAATTTTATTTTATCGAATTAAACAAGAAATATTTGCTATTTTGTTAATATTTTTGCATAAAAATGTCCATAAAGTACGCGACTTTTATATTTTGATAAAGTTTTATAAAAATTAAGTGAAATTTAGTGTAAAAATTAAGTCGCAAAACATTGGAAAAAAGATACAATTTCCAGAGACGGCTCTAGGGCTCCACTAACATTGCTGTTTTTATAAAACTTTAGCAAAATATAAAATACGCGACTTAATGGACATTTTTATGCAAAATTATTAACAAAATAGCAAATATTTCTCGTTTAATTTGATAAAATAAAATTTTGACCCAAAAAAATAAACTACTAATCAGAAAAAATTTGGCGAAAATAAAAAACTAAGCAGGCAGTGCTGCCAGATTTGTTAATTAACAAAAAATTTATCAGATATGCCAGATGTTTTGCAGATGTAAAGGTACCCATACACTACGCAATATTTTTGCTATTGGGCAAAATATTACCAGTCAAAATGACAATAATACAAGCAATATATTTGCAAAGTGTGAGGTAGACACAAAATCCCATTAGTTTTTTATGAAATGCGAAAATTCGCCCGGCTACTGGCAAAATTTAGAGTTTATACAATATGTGTGGGAACATTTTTTTTTGCTTTTAAGTCATGTCACACTTAAGAGATAACACGTTTTTTTGCCGAACCACGTATTAAAGCTCTTTATTCTATTACAAACGGTCTTTATTCTGTTTTGTCAAAACAAATGTTTTTCATTCAGGCGTGAATGTCATATTAATTTTAACAAGTTTGATATAATTTTTATTAAAAATAAAAATTATGTTTTTTTTGACCTTTAATTGTGCAATGAAAATGAAAATTATTCAAGTTCGAGGACATACTCTATGTTTCTTTATTAGGATATTGTCCTAACAAATAATCTATTGAATATCCACCAGAGGTGGACCTTACACATAGCAAACAAGTTTTCAATTTATTTTTTGATCAATGGTTATAATCTTTAACTTCAAGCTCATATGTATATTAATTAGTTCTCATGTAGTGAGTAAATTAGTTTATATGAATGTTTGATGTTTGGCATGGGATTGTTAATGCTTTCAAAACGTGTTCTGATGATGGGAACCTAGAAAATTCCCGAAATAGGTCTATCAACACATTCCTGAAAGGGTCAAATAATAAATTTGAAAACAAAAAACTCTATAGATTATTTGTTAGGACAATATCCTAATAAAGAAATATAGAGTATGGCCTAGAACTTGAATAAGTTTCATTTTCATTATTAATTTTAACTTTTATTCTGTCTTTACAAAAATGCTTTTTTACGATTTTATACATAGAGCAAAATTTTCGCGTTTTAGGTCATTGTAAAGTGTTATAAAATGTGTCAAAAGTACCACGTTAGAATCACTGCGTAAAAGTGATCAAATGTTTGCAATGACAGTTCCTCTGCTTACTATGTAATTGGCATTGTAGTTTTTAATATAGCTTGGCAAGTACAGATTTGTTTTGAGTTACTTCTGGCAATACTGTGTAGTTTTTACAAATCAATCGTTATATTTTTTTTTTTTTAATTTTTTCCATAAAATTATTTTTCACATTTGCTATTATGGAGCTATTTTCGTTTTGTTACTTTTAACATCTGGCAATACTGATCAGTTCTATAAATCAGACGTTATTTTTTATGTTATTTGTTACATCTGGAACCACTGTGTAGATGTTTGTGACTGATTACATCTGGCAGCACGGCGTAGTTTTTAAATCAGTCATATTTTTTCAATTGGTCGTTTGTTTTTAATTGTCTTAATTAAATTATTTTTTACATCTGGCATTATGTAGCAGTTTTCGTTTTGTTGCATTTTACATCTGGCTAGAAATTCTGTAGCACGATCGACGATTATAGTCCACTTTTCGAAGTTAAATTACGACCATATTATATACAAATTTTAAATAATGTTAACAATATTGCTCAAAAACACCAATTGCCCATCTTTTAGCTTTACATTGTTGTTAGTAACAGCGTCCCTGACAATACTGATTAGTTTTATAAATCTGTTGTTGTTTTTTTCAAAACGGCCGTTATTTTTTTAAATTGAGCGCTTTTTTCCAAATTTTTTTCAATTGTGTTATTTTTACATCTGGTATCACTTTGTTTTTTTATTTGTTACTGCTGTCATCTGGCAGCACTGCGCAGCTTTTTAAATCAGTCGTTAATACATCTGTTACTTAATACATCTGGCATCTCTGATCAATTTTGAGTTAATCAACACATCTGGCAGCACTGCCTGCTTAGTTTTTTATTTTCACCAAATTTTTTCTGATTGGTAGTTTATTTTTTTGTGTCAAAATTTTATTTTATCGAATTAAACAAGAAATATTTGCTATTTTGTTAATATTTTTGCATAAAAATGTCCATAAAGTACGCGACTTTTATATTTTGATAAAGTTTTATTAAAATTAAGTGAAATTTAGTGTAAAAATTAAGTCGCAAAACATTGGAAAAAAAGATACAATTTTCAGAGGCGGCTCTAGGGCTCCACTAACATTGCTGTTTTTATAAAACTTTATCAAAATATAAAATACGCGACTTGATGGACATTTTTATGCAAAATTATTAACAAAATAGCAAATATTTCTCGTTTAATTTGATAAAAAAAATTTTGACCCAAAAAAATAAACTACTAATCGGAAAAAATTTGGCGAAAATAAAAAACTAAGCAGGCAGTGCTGCCAGATTTGTTAATTAACAAAAAATTTATCAGATATGCCAGATGTTACGTGTGTTTTGCATTTTTATGTGAATGCCATGTAAAGGTACCCATACACTTCGCAATATTTTTGCTATTGGGCAAAATATTACCAGTGTGAATGTCATATTGGAAGGTTGCGCAATATATTAAAAAAAAATTATAAAGGTTTGATTCTTATTGCGCAACCAAGAAATGTGAAAATATGTTTTAGTGTGTTGGCCATATTTAACTAAAGATCTTTAGGAGTTCATTAAAATAAGCGGTAAAAAGAGAAAGCGTAACCATCATGTTCAAATAGATTTGTCAGAATTCAAAGACTCTAATGTTAATAAGATTAATAACAACAACCGGTTTCAAATATTAGGGGAAATTGAAATGGAAACAATTAATGCAAATGGAAACAAAAAACCTCAAAAGGAAACAATTTCTGTGAAACCAAAGGTGGAAAGTTTTTGTCCTCCTATTTTTATGTATAATCTTAACATTAAAACGCTGGTAGATCAATTAAAAGCTAAAAATGTAGAGTTTAAAATCATAAATAAATCAAGATACAAAAGCTAACTTTATCTTCGTGATGCAGGTGTACACCAAGAAATGATGACACTCTTGAAAGAAAAAAATATTGAATCATATTCATTCACTCCAAAAGCGCTTAAAAAAAGGAATATTGTTCTTCGAGGTTTATATCATAAAACGGATATTAATGATATTAAACATGAACTCGATTGTATTTTACCAAATACTGTGGATAAGGTTTCAAAATTGCAAACAATGTACTCAAGAAAATTTGATATTGACACTGGTTTATTTTTAATCACATTGCTTCCCGGCAAAAATGCAAATGATTTTACACACATAAGGTATTTATTAAATCAGGCTATTTTTTGGGAATCCCCTAGGACAAATTCTAGAGATGTTCAATGTTGGCGTTGCCAACAATGGGGCCACTTTTCTAGCAACTGTAATAGAACTCAGGCTTGTGTTAAATGTTCCGAAAGACATGGTCAAGGTGAGTGTAAAGTAGTGATTGGTGAAAACACAAAACCATATTGCGTTAATTGTAGGGAATCAGGACATCCCGCAAATTGGCGGCGTTGCCCTTCCTTTTTGGAATACGCTGAACGTAAAATGAAACTGGCAAATGTTGCCAGGGAAAGGAATTTGATGGCTTCACAGAACGTTAGGAATGCGACTACTGGATCAAGTTTAATTTCTGTTGATAAGACATTTGCGAATTGTTTTAGTAAGTCTCCAGAAATGGATAATGTTTCAAGGAAACCGCCATTGCTTGAGGAGTTTTTGAATATTGCCAGAGAGATATGTAAGGAAGAAACTTTGTCTTTAGACGATAAAATTAGAAATTTTATTAGAAATTAAAAAAAAAATCTGATTGTTTGAAGCTCCTCAGAGAAATTGAATCTGTTTATGGTAAATAAAACAATGGAAATTTTAACTTTTAACGTTCATTCTCTTATAAATTCCAGTAGGAGAATAGATTTAATTAACACTTTAAAAAGCAATAAGATTGATGTAGCCTTTTTACAGGAAACCCATCTTAGTTCAAATCACAGAACTGTTTTAGAGAATTATTCGTTTATAAGAGATGACAGATTTGCAGGTGTTGCTATAGTTTTGAGAGAAAAATATTGTTTTCGTCGTATTAGTATCGATAGTGTTCCATTTCCTAATATTTTTGTTGAAATTTTATTGTCAATTGACGGCTTTCCTAAAAGATTCCTTTTTGGATCCTTGTATATTCCTTGCAACTATGACCATAATCTAATTTGCAGTGGATTGTCGGCCATTAGGAACGTTTCGTTCAACTATGATGGGGCTATCTTAGGGGGTGATCTAAATGCAAAGCATGTTTCCTGGGGCGATATTCTGAATAATTGTAACGGCATCGCGTTATTTGATTGGCTGATTAATGTCACCTCAGATTTTGTTAGATTATCAGATTCAGCGCCTTCTTTTCCTAATGGAAATTCATTTCTAGACCATTTTTTCAAATTTGGTTGATACTTTTAATCCAAATTTCTCAATAAAATCCCTTCCTACGTTTTCGGATCATTTCCCTTTAAATTTACAGTTAAAATTACTGAATTTTGAATTCACTCTATAACAACCTCGTTTACTAACATCTTTTAAAAACACTAATTGGCAGTCTTTTAAAAATGAAATCACATCCGAAATTTTCGTAAACTTTCCTCCGTCAAATATTAACTTATCGAACTTGGAAATTGATAATGTTGTACACGAATTTACAGCATGCATTAATCAAGTATCTGATAATCATTGTGAAAAAACAGAGTTGAAAACTAAACGTATCTTTATTTCGGAAAGGATAAGGAAACTTTATAAATTAAAATTTTCATGGCAAAAGTATCTAAGAAAACTATATAGAAGAACTTTGAATAGGAGTCATCCGGATTACATTCTGCTATCAAAGCAAATTTAATAAAGGAACTTGTTCAGATAGAACAAGCGGATATTTTTAGTAATCGTTTAAAGAATATAAGACCAGGACCTAGAGCGTATAAGGAAATTTACAATGTTTTAGGAAACTCTAGGAAAAATACTTTTTCGAGAATTTTAGTAAACGGAATTGAAATTACAGATAACACTCAAAAATTGTCACTTCTTCAAAGTAATTTTTCATCAACTTATTCTGGTTCATTGCCAAATAGGGATGTTTCAGATGTAGAGAATACAATAGAATAACATATGTCTCAGATTCCAAATTGTATGTATACGTTTTGCAAAACGTGTATTTTGCATTTTTATGTGAATGCCATGTAAAGGTACCCATACACTACGCAATATTTTTGCTATTGGGCAAAATATTACCATTGTGTATGTCATATTGGAAGGTTGCGTAATATATTAAAAAAAAATATAAAGGTTTTGATTCTTATTGCGCAACCAAGAAATGTGAAAATATGTTTTAGTGTGTTGACCACATTGTGCAATTTTTATATAACTCTGCAACCGAATAAAAGAGTATTGCCATATTTTGTGGAAAAGTTTTGTACATCTTATTGCACTGTGTAGGTCAAAATGACAATAATACAGGCAATAATATTTGCAAAGTGTGAGGTAGACACAAAATCCCATTAGTTTTTTATGAAATGCGAAAATTCGCCCGGCTACTGGCAAAATTTAGAGTTTATACAATATGTGTGGGAACATTTTTTTTGCTTTTAAGTCATGTCACACCTAAGAGATAACACGTTTTTTTCCGAACCACGTATTAAAGCTCTTTATTCTATTACAAACGGTCTTTATTCTTATACTCGTGTTTTGTCAAAACAAATGTTTTTCATTCAGACGTGAATGTCATATTAATTTTAACAAGTTTGATATAATTATTATTAATAAAAATTATGTTTTTTTTTTTGACCTTTAATTGTGCAATGAAAATGAAAATTATTCAAGTTCGAGGCCATACTCTATATTTCTTTATTAGGATATTGTCCTAACAAATAATCTATTGAATATCCACCAGAGGTGGACCTTACACATAACAAACAAGTTTTCAATTTATTTTTTGATCAATGGTTATAATCTTTAACTTCAAGCTCATATGTATATTAATTAGTTCTCATGTAGTGAGTAAATTAGTTTATATGAATGTTTGATGTTTGGCATGGGATTGTTACCGCTTTCAATACGTGTTCTGATGATGGGAACCTAGAAAATTCCCGAAATATATCTATCAACATTCCTGAAAGGGTCAAATAATAAATTTGAAAACAAAAAACTCTATAGATTATTTGTTAGGACAATATCCTAATAAAGAAATATAGAGTATGGCCTCGAACTTGAATAATTTTCATTTTCATTATTAATTTTAACTTTTGTTCTGTCTTTACAAAAAGGCTTTTTTACGATTTTATACATAGAGCAAAATTTTCGCGTTTTAGGTCATTGTAAAGTATTATAAAATGTGTCAAAAGTACCAAGTTGGAATCACTGAGTAAAACTGATCAAATGTTTGCAATGACAGTGCCTCTGCTTACTATGTAATTGGCATTGTAGTTTTTAATATAGCATGGTAAGTACAGCTTTATTTTGAGTTACTTCTTCTGGCAATACTATTTTTTACATCTGGCATTATGTAGCAGTTTTCGGTTTGTTACATTTTACATCTGGCTAGAAATTCTGTAGCACGATCGACGATTATAGTCCAATTTTCGAAGTTAAATTACGACCATATTAAATACAAATTTTAAATAATGTTAACAATATTGCTGAAAAACAACAATTGCTCATCGTTTATCTTAACATTGTTGTTAGTAACAGCGTCCCTGACAATACTAATTAGTTTTATAAATCTGTTGTTGTTTTTTTCAAAACGTCCGTTATTTTTTTAAATTGAGCGCTTTTTTTTTCCAAATTTTTTTCAATTGTGTTATTTTTACATCTGGTATCAATTTGTTTTTTTATTTGTTACTGCTGTCATCTGGCAGCACTGCGCAGCTTTTTAAATCAGTCGTTATATTTTTCAAATCGGTCATTTTTTTTTAATTTTTCAATTGTGTTACTTAATACATCTGGCATCTCTGATCAATTTTGTTTTAATCAACACATCTGGCAGCACTGCCTGCTTAGTTTTTTATTTTCACCAAATTTTTTCTGATTGGTAGTTTATTTTTTTGTGTCAAAATTTTATTTAATCGAATTAAACAAGAAATATTTGCTATTTTGTTAATATTTTTGCATAAAAATGTCCATAAAGTACGCGACTTTTATATTTTGATAAAGTTTTATAAAAATTAAGTGAAATTTAGTGTAAAAATTAAGTCGCAAAACATTGGAAAAAAAAGATACAATTTTCAGAGGCGGCTCTAGGGCTCCACTAACATTGCTGTTTTTATAAAACTTTATCAAAATATAAAATACGCGACTTAATGGACATTTTTATGCAAAATTATTAACAAAATAGCAAATATTTCTCGTTTAATTTGATAAAAAAAAAAGTTTTGACCCAAAAAAATAAACTACTAATCAGAAAAAATTTGGCGAAAATAAAAAACTAAGCAGGCAGTGCTGCCAGATTTGTTAATTAACAAAAAATGTATCATAGATGCCAGATGTTTTGCAAAACACACGTTAAGCAAAACGTGTGTTTTGCATTTTTATGAGAATGCCATGTAAAGGTACCCATACACTATGCAATATTTTTGCTATTGGGCAAAATATTACCAGTGTGTATGTCATATTGGAAGGTTGTGTAATATATTAAAAAAAATTATAAAGGTTTTGATTCTTATTGCGCAACCAAGAAATATGTTTTAGTGTGTTGACCACATTGTGCAATTTTTATATAACTCTGCAACCGAATAAAAGAGTATTGCCATATTTTGTGGAAAAGTTTTGTACATCTTATTGCACTGTGTAGGTCAAAATGACAATAATACAGGCAATAATATTTGCAAAGTGTGAGGTAGACACAAAATCCCATTAGTTTTTTATGAAATGCGAAAATTCGCCCGGCTACTGGCAAAATTTAGAGTTTATACAATATGTGTGGGAACATTTTTTTTGCTTTTAAGTCATGTCACACCTAAGAGATAACACGTTTTTTTCCGAACCACGTATTAAAGCTCTTTATTCTATTACAAACGGTCTTTATTCTTATACTCGTGTTTTGTCAAAACAAATGTTTTTCATTCAGACGTGAATGTCATATTAATTTTAACAAGTTTGATATAATTTTTATTAATAAAAATTATGTTTTTTTTTTGACCTTTAATTGTGCAATGAAAATGAAAATTATTCAAGTTCGAGGCCATACTCTATATTTCTTTATTAGGATATTGTCCTAACAAATAATCTATTGAATATCCACCAGAGGTGGACCTTACACATAACAAACAAGTTTTCAATTTATTTTTTGATCAATGGTTATAATCTTTAACTTCAAGCTCATATGTATATTAATTAGTTCTCATGTAGTGAGTAAATTAGTTTATATGAATGTTTGATGTTTGACATGGGATTGTTACCGCTTTCAATACGTGTTCTGATGATGGGAACCTAGAAAATTCCCGAAATAGATCTATCAACACATTCCTGAAAGGGTCAAATAATAAATTTGAAAACAAAAAACTCTATAGATTATTTGTTAGGACAATATCCTAATAAAGAAATATAGAGTATGGCCTCGAACTTGAATAATTTTCATTTTCATTATTAATTTTAACTTTTGTTCTGTCTTTACAAAAAGGCTTTTTTACGATTTTATACATAGAGCAAAATTTTCGCGTTTTAGGTCATTGTAAAGTATTATAAAATGTGTCAAAAGTACCAAGTTGGAATCACTGAGTAAAACTGATCAAATGTTTGCAATGACAGTGCCTCTGCTTACTATGTAATTGGCATTGTAGTTTTTAATATAGCTTGGTAAGTACAGCTTTATTTTGAGTTACTTCTTCTGGCAATACTGTGTATTGTTATATTTTTTTTTTTTAATTTTTTCCATAAAATTATTTTTCACATTTGCTATTATGGAGCTATTTTCGTTTTGTTACTTTTAACATCTGGCAATACTGATCAGTTCTATAAATCAGATGTTATTTTTTTTTTCAATTAAATTATTTTTCTTAATTAAACTATTTTTTACATCTGGCATTATGTAGCAGTTTTCGGTTTGTTACATTTTACATCTGGCTAGAAATTCTGTAGCACGATCGACGATTATAGTCCAATTTTCGAAGTTAAATTACGACCATATTAAATACAAATTTTAAATAATGTTAACAATATTGCTGAAAAACAACAATTGCTCATCGTTTAGCTTAACATTGTTGTTAGTAACAGCGTCCCTGACAATACTGATTAGTTTTATAAATCTGTTGTTGTTTTTTTCAAAACGTCCGTTATTTTTTTAAATTGAGCGCTTTTTTTTTCCAAATTTTTTTCAATTGTGTTATTTTTACATCTGGTATCAATTTGTTTTTTTATTTGTTACTGCTGTCATCTGGCAGCACTGCGCAGCTTTTTAAATCAGTCGTTATATTTTTCAAATCGGTCATTTTTTTTTAATTTTTCAATTGTGTTACTTAATACATCTGGCATCTCTGATCAATTTTGTTTTAATCAACACATCTGGCAGCACTGCCTGCTTAGTTTTTTATTTTCACCAAATTTTTTCTGATTGGTAGTTTATTTTTTTGTGTCAAAATTTTATTTAATCGAATTAAACAAGAAATATTTGCTATTTTGTTAATATTTTTGCATAAAAATGTCCATAAAGTACGCGACTTTTATATTTTGATAAAGTTTTATAAAAATTAAGTGAAATTTAGTGTAAAAATTAAGTCGCAAAACATTGGAAAAAAAAGATACAATTTTCAGAGGCGGCTCTAGGGCTCCACTAACATTACTGTTTTTATAAAACTTTATCAAAATATAAAATACGCGACTTAATGGACATTTTTATGCAAAATTATTAACAAAATAGCAAATATTTCTCGTTTAATTTGATAAAAAAAAAGTTTTGACCCAAAAAAATAAACTACTAATCAGAAAAAATTTGGCGAAAATAAAAAACTAAGCAGGCAGTGCTGCCAGATTTGTTAATTAACAAAAAATGTATCATAGATGCCAGATGTTTTGCAAAACACACGTTTAGCAAAACGTGTGTTTTGCATTTTTATGTGAATGCCATGTAAAGGTACCCATACACTATGCAATATTTTTGCTATTGGGCAAAATATTACCAGTGTGTATGTCATATTGGAAGGTTGTGTAATATATTAAAAAAAATTATAAAGGTTTTGATTCTTATTGCGCAACCAAGAAATGTGAAAATATGTTTTAGTGTGTTGACCACATTGTGCAATTTTTATATAACTCTGCAACCGAATAAAAGAGTATTGCCATATTTTGTGGAAAAGTTTTGTACATCTTATTGCACTGTGTAGGTCAAAATGACAATAATACAGGCAATAATATTTGCAAAGTGTGAGGTAGACACAAAATCCCATTAGTTTTTTATGAAATGCGAAAATTCGCCCGGCTACTGGCAAAATTTAGAGTTTATACAATATGTGTGGGAACATTTTTTTTGCTTTTAAGTCATGTCACACCTAAGAGATAACACGTTTTTTTGCCCGAACCACGTATTAAAGCTTTTTATTCTATTACAAACGGTCTTTATTCTTATACTCGTGTTTTGTCAAAACAAATGTTTTTCATATTAATTTTAATTAATTAATTTTAACAAGTTTGATATAATTTTTATTAAAATAAAAATTATGTTTTTTTTTTTTTACCTTTAATTGTGCAATGAAAATGAAAATTATTCAAGTTCGAGGCCATACTCTATATTTCTTTATTAGGATATTGTCCTAACAAATAATCTATTGAATATCCACCAGAGGTGGACCTTACACATAACAAACAAGTTTTCAATTTATTTTTTGATCAATGGTTATAATCTTTAACTTCAAGCTCATATCGTCACCTAAAATCCAAAAGGCCGTAACTAACATAAAATTCAAAATAGCTTTTTTGATTGATTATGATGTAGCTTACTAAAATACATCTACCCAAAAAATTTTACACGAATTCGTCCAAAAATAGCGATTTTATTAGCATAAAACCAAAGGCCGTAATTACAACTTGAAAAAATCATAAACCAAAAAAGACGTAACTTCAATTTATTTAAAAAAAAAATAAAAATCAAAGTTGATTTGAATTTTCTATTAATTTGTTTTTCTGTTTTTAATTTTAAATTTTTGGAAAACTGTAACAAAAATGTGGTGAATATTTGTGCATACATACAAAAAGAATAAAATGAGTGCTAATAGTGAAATAAATCCCGCTAAAAAGGTTAAGAAAAGTAATACAAAAGATGAAGATAAAATAAATCGAATGAATGGAAAACAATACAATGGCCAGATGAAAGGCAACGTTTGTGAAAAAGCTCCAAGAGTGCTGAAAGCTGGTTGCACTTCAAAATTCTGAAAAAAAATTGAATTACGAAATTGTTCCATCTTTTCCGAAGAAGATCGTGAGAAAATCTTCAACGGCTTCTGGGAAATGTCCTGGGATCAAAAAAAAATGTATGTTACGAATCTCGTTGAACGGTCAAACAGACAACGAATTTCCGTTAACGAATCCAGGAGAACAATTTCAAAACGTTACTATCTGAAATACTATTCGAAACGTTTGCAAGTGTGTTTTTCTATGTTTTCATCTACTCTTGGAATAAATGAAAAAATGGTAAGAAATTGGGTAAATTTCAATGATACTCATGGCACCAATATATCGCCAAAAAAACAAATGCAAATAATATTTCAACGCAAAGCAGCTACAAAACAGGGAGTATTATATAAAAAACGTTTAAATTATTTAAAAAAATGGTTACACGATATTCCTAAACTTGAATCACACTACAGAAGACAGTATACGAATAAACTGTACTTTCAATTTGATTTTAAAAGTTATGCACATGTTTATGAAGTTTATTGTAAAGATTGCGAATCTAATAAAGAGAATGATGTAACTCCCGTATCATTTCCAAACTTTATGGCAGTATTAAAGGACGAAAACTGTTCTATATTTAAGCCAAAAAATAATATGTGCGATACCTGCACTTCTTACGAATCAAAAACTTGACCCAAGATGAATTTGACATTCATAGAATGGAAATACAAAACATGAGAGAGGAAAAGCTTAACGACATAGAACACGCCAAATCGGGATTATGCTTGTTGCTATGCATTGACATGCAAGCTGTCAAATTAATACCACAGACTAATGCAAATGCCACATATTATAAAATGAAATTGCAAGTACACAATTTATAACGTTATCTAGCATGAATCTGACAACTTTGTCTGGGACGAAACGGATGGTACCCTTGTTGCTTCTACCTTTGCTTCATGCATTATAAATTACATGAAAAGTGCGATTATAAAGCCTCCAATATTGATCACATAATAATATATTCCGATGGTTGTTTCTACCAAAATCGGAATGTAGTTCATTATGTGTTCAAAAAAATATTACCGTAGAACATAAATATCTAATAGTGGGACATACACAAATGGAGTGCGATTCGACCC